>CAJHQP010002348.1:0-88237 GCA_905132765.1 Moricandia arvensis | reverse complement strand
GTCGCGAATGCTCATACTTGATTTCTCATCTATGAATGTCACAAATATACTCTTTTGCTCCGACCCTGCTCTCTAGATGCCACATGGGGAAGCACATCCGCCTACCACATAGAATGAATTAAATCAATACGCAACTTTCAAGATTTGTAAGCTATGAATTAGTGAAACACAGTTTTGTGCAAGTTTCCCCTGAGATACAGCTATCACGTACATCTTTTATTAATAGAGAATGAAAGTATTGAATATGAGATTCATCGAACATCATGATGTTCAAATTGTCATTGGAAGTAAATAGGCGGCATCGATATAACCTAGAGCCTCACTAGCAATTTAGCCAACATTTTATCTACATATTGTCTGGATTTAGAAGAAATTAATAAATGATTTGAATCTATAAGCAACTGTTTTTCATATATGTTAGGGCGAGGATTTTCGAAAAGATGAATAATTATTTCCCACCCTTATTTTATTTGGAGACATTAAACTCTAAAAATTATATAAATATAATGAAAATTACACCTAAAATGTTATAACTTGTAGTAGGGATGCTAATAATTATCGTTCTTGTAATAAGCTGGAAGTAAAGCTTCTGCGTGTCCTATGCAACGACAGTAAAAGAGTCTATACCCCATTTTTGGTTTGCGTTATCCCTTGGTCCACCTTTGCCAAGCAACCTAAGGCAATAAAAAGTTTCTGTTAATATTCCTAGAAAGTAGACATCAACGAATTTAAGTCCTTTCGTCCCACTGAAAAGTAACTACTTGGGGTTGCTGAAAGTTTCCCATAAAGAATAATCATTATGTGGGATTAGTTTGGATCACCTCTTGTTCTTTTGATACATTCACTAGAGTAGAGAATGACGAGGCTTAGATCATTAAGAGGTGAAGCTAGGGTCTGAACATGAGTAGAAAAGATAAGGGCTAATTAAGAAAGGAATATTTCAGAAAAATTATGGGGCTAATACATCTTATTACACAACTGCTAATAAAGATTCCCTACCTAAATATTACTAAAAATACCTTTAAAAATTAGGCTACTACATATTTGCTATACCACATTAGGCAATCATTAACATTTCCTAAGGAAGTGCAGGAACAAATAATTTTTCTAATACAAGTTCAGATCAACTAATACATACCCAATTTTAAGGAATAGGGCAATTAGCTTTCTCTGGGTAATCGGTGATTAATATATAAGGATGTTTTTTGTCCAATTCTATAGACCAAAGTTTTATTAGGGCCACTCTTCATGGAGAATACCACTTCTAATTGTTTGGAATATATAGAAGCCAAATAAAATAACCGATATAGTTACCTGTTAATCAGAAATAGTGTAGTATTTTACATAATGAGCAAGATCAGGTTATTCTAAAAATTATTTCTTTCTGTCCGTTTTAAATTTTGTTCCTAAATTGCAATTAATTGAGTTTCTTAACGACACTAGAGTCAGCCTCATGTCAGAATTCGCTTGTATGGCTTCATCTTGAGTGTTTGTCCTCTGTGTAAGCTTTAGCTATTTGTATGTATTTAAAATGGTCCACCATCAAGATATTAAAAGGACTAAGGTAATGCTAAATTTTGGGCGTTTCCTTTTTACCTTTCCCTACCTAGGTTTATTGTTTACCATTGACATCACCACATTCATATCAGCTTCCTGTTGCCCAATGCATTGGCCTCCACCCGATAGAAAGTCATAGAGTCCCCAAATAGGGCAGATGGTAATATCAACACAAAGAAATTTCCCAAATCCGAACCTATTTACCTATCACCCATAATAACAGAGATCCATAGATGATAAGTAAGAATGTGGTATTTGTTTTTTATCCGTGTGCGTCCCATGTCACTATGTCATTCACCTTGTAGGCATGTTGTTGTACACTTTCTACACAATGAATCTTCTCCTTTGAGAGCTCTCAAACCATAGATCCATATGACATTCTTGCATAATTTTTGGAGTAAGGCACGGTAATAATCCCAGTCCATGCTTCTGTTCATATAGAGAATTTACAAATCTTCTGTGTTTGTTCAAATTGAGCCTTTTTTGGTTGGTTTGCGCGTTGTTTAGTCACGTTCGTTGTCTGGATATATATATATATTCTTTACTTTTAAAAGTAACTAAAGATCATTTTAACTGGGGTTTGGTGATTCCTTTACTTATTAAGATTAATGGGACATGGGATGTCGGTGCCATATATTTATACTTTGGCCTTATCTCTTACAACCCGACCGTAACATAGAAAACCTTGTGTGTATTATTCGCAAGTGATCACAGACCCATATCTTCTTGTCTTCCCATAGCTGTAGAGGCCTTTTAGTATTGCGAACCCACCTGATCAGAAGGTGCCATGGGGCTAATTACACGTTGCCCTAAAGTATCAGAAGTTACCCCTTTTTAGGCTAATTCTCGGTCTTGTGGTGCCCAAATATGGCCAGCCCCACTGAAATGAACAAAAGTCCTTGTTCCCTTACCTTTCTGGCGAATGTGAGCACACACCTCATCCACCGAAAGAAGGGAGCTTCTCTGCTCTTTTTTAGACACAGATTGAGTTGTAATTAGATCGATTAATATGTTTAAGATAACAGTGGTCAGCCATAACAAGAGCTGTGACAGACCATTTGCTCTGGGGGCTCTCTTATTTCAAGCTATCTATCAGACAATTACGGTACTACAGTAGATGGTCTTAGCATTATGTTCTATAAGGTTTTCTCAGCCGGTCGACTTACCTCTAGAATGGGGTGGCGCATCTACCCATTTATCTAGTAGATATCAAAATAAATACACGATGATTGTTCCAATTAAATTTGTGAACGTTGTGACTGGAAGACTAAGCCACAGTTGATCGATAAATATTTAATTGATACTTTAGAAGTTGGGGATAATTCTTTTGAAAAAACCAATGATTCGATGTCGTGAGACTTGCCTTAGAGAATGTAATTTAGATTGAAGATCCATGCTTTCATGGATGAAGGATGTGATTGATAGCACACTTCTTGACTTCGAGAGTACACTCAGAACTTATAGTTCTGATAAATGTTATCGCACATAAAGAAATCAAAAGGAAACAACCCCTTTTTAGTTTTATTGCGCGTTGTTGTAGTGTACACCCAATACTATTTTGGAGCTCCACAATTTTCCAACTAACTCACGCTGAAGTTTTTACGCCTATACTCTGATCTTATTGTTGAGTGAATAAAATGGTTAACAAGCTGTTTTGGATGATTGACAGGCACCGTTAATAGATTAAACATTGAGTCTCTTGCGTCCCACCCACCACTCGACAACACACCCCATTCTAAAAATCTGTATTTTTATGATCTAAGTAAATTGACAGCCACACCATTAAATTGATTTAACACTTGCATATACTTTAATGATCCACATTTTTTAATCCGCTAAAGATCTTTGTCCTTTGAATGATTTTATTGAGATATATAAAAGAGAACTTTTTATTTTGATTTTTTCACTTCGTTATCTGTCATAATCAAACTGTCATTGAGCACAACATCTATCAAAACTAGTTATTCACCTATGTTTGCATAAGCCCCTTCCAACCCCTCATGCACCAGACAGCAAAATTAGTCCCCCCCCCCCACATGTGTCACACTACCCTTGACCACCACACAGAATAGTTTCCATAACTAAAGAGCTAATGTTGTGATAATTTCCTTGATACCAATATCAGAGAGAATATTATACTCTACGTGAACTTGTTATGGATTTGATTATTGAGAGAAGTCCAATCGGACAATTGGGAAATAAGCTAAAGCCATTCCATAAGAAACCAATAGCAGTTTGAATAGCTGAAACTATTATATGTCGGCAGTGGAAAACTGAATTCCTTTTTATGTGCAACTGAAAAGTGATAGTGCATAATTTTTAAAAACAATGTTTGAGAAAGTTTCCATATCAGAACATACTGGAATGAATCAACACAGAAACAAATAAGTAGGCGTGAATGTGTTATATCGCCTGAACAGATGAACTAATATATTGATTTGGATAGCAAAAGCTTTAATACCTTTATGTTCAAGATCTTATTTGATGTATTATCTAAAAAATCGGGCAAAAACGAGGGGACACACTGGAAGGAAACCCTGCAAAAAATGAGAAAGATTTTAAGGAACAACCATAGTTTGTAGAATTCTAAGGAATCACATAGACATAGAAAAAGTATAGCAAAAGGAAAAATAAAGGATATAATTGTTATACATAGAGAGAGTGAAATAAGCTAGCTATAAAGTAGAAAGGAATATTAAACAAGGGAGTGAAGTCAACCACCGAGAGTGAAGTATATAATCTGAGTATTTTATTAAATATATCATGTAAATTGATTAGTTTTTCAAAGGTGAAAACAGTTTCGTATCGGGGATTTATTCTCTCAAGTCGGGAAAGGTATGAGGTGTGGTGGGAAAGTTTTTATAGATAAAGCTTAATAATAAAAGAGTTCTTATTGATCTTTAAGAGAAAGAAAATACAAAAGACTAGTCCAATGCGAGGTTTAGATGTACCTCTAAATGCTCTGATACGACCCCTAATTCCTCATCCTGGCATAAAATTTTGACCTGGTGAAAATCAACCTAAAAATTTAAGTAATAAACAATTACAAAAATGCAGAATAATAAAACAAGTACCATGTGAGTTTATAAATTTATCAGAGAGATTTAACGCTCTAAGTAATTTACAGTGTCATCGGACGAACTCTAAGGCTCAAGAGAGAGTAGGCAAGACACAGCAAAGCAGAGACGAGAGCAAGACCAGCAAGAGAAGAATTCGAAAGAAGTATTTTTTCACACTTCTGGAGTAAGAGAAGAAAGAGAGTGAAAGGCTTTTGGGGAAGTGAATAGTTATGAGGCAGAATCGGTAATTAGCAACTATTATTCGAATCCCTCTGTTGGCTCTCACTCTTTCTTTTACAAATTTAAATGTAATTCCTTCTGACTTCAATTGTTCATTTTACTCTAAAGCGAAAAATCCAAACTTAAAGATCTTTCTGTGCGCTAACTGTGACGAGTGATATAAAAAATTGAACACTCACTTTTAAAGAGCATAAATTGAGGTAATTTCAAGTGAGTTTGTGCACTCAAATCACAAAGTATGAGAAAAATAATTAAATCAGATATAAAACTATAACTTTAATGAAAGCAAAGGAAGTGAGTTTTCCGAGAGATATAAGAATTAACAGATTATAGAGCACAAATATACGAGAGCGATATTAAGAAAAGAGAGACAGTTGCTCAAAAAGTTGTATTCCTTAACTGGTCTGTCCCGAGTCATTCGTTCAGCTCTAAAAACTGAAATTCCAAAGCTTACTTTATATGTTACTTTTTTTCGAGACAAGGGCTTTCAACCCATATAGATTATCAGACAGAAATATGTCATCTGGCATAATTGGGTCACCACTTTTAAGAAAATGAAATGCTAGTGGTTGGCAAATAACCATCATCTTCTCATGTTAATTGGGTTTGTTATGCAATAAGAGTGTGAACCCTATAAGAATGTGGCTATGAAAATATTGTCAATGAAATTGGTGTCAACTGAAACATAAGGATTGATGAAATTTGTTATAAATTTGAACTCACTAATTTATATTCTGGAACTACAAATTGATGTAATGATTTTAATTTTTTTTTAGGAAACTATCGAACTAAAATCTATAAAACAAAGCGAGCCGGGAAAATACAAAAATGAATGACAAATAAATTTTTGTCGTACTTAGACAACCTAATAACAAAGCATTTGTGAATTTTTATAAAATTTAAGGATTGCAATAGGGTAGCTAATGTATATATTATAGTGTTATCAAACACAATACAATGACGCATAAAAGAATATATTCTTTACTTTTTAGACGCTAGCATACTACGGCCTCATTAAGACAGTTGCGAGATACGCATTCACACCTACACCGCTTACCACATCACGGAAAACCAATCGTCTCTTTAAGTACATAAAGAGTGTGTATGTAGTACTAAGTCAGCACACTTTTATTCTTCGGGGTCCGATAGCGAGGGGTTCTTGCACGTGCTCATATGCGGGCCGCACACAACCGCAATGTGGGACCCACAAACTCACCTAAGGGTGATTAAGACCCGTTCGCGCATAAAAAGCTTAAAGAATCTTACACTAAAGAGTACAATCCTGGGATGGTTCTTTCAAGAGGATATTTCTCTTCTTCAGCTTTGTATTGTTCAATGCCTTCATGGCGTCACAACAATCTGATCCAAGATATCCTCCGACTAGGACCCACACGTGCGGCCTAATCTCGGGTTGGCGATTCGTCTTTTTAAATTTGTTTTCTCTTTATTTGTATTTTATTAAATCAGATGGTGAATAAAAGATCTCCCAAAATAAAAAATAAAGAAAAGAGAAGGTGTGTGAAAGAATCCTAGAAACCCTCGCTTTAGAATTTAAGAGGGGTTCCTAACTCAGAGACTTTCATATAGATTGCGCTCGAATACTTCAAACCAGTGCTTCAACACGCCCCCTCTGTTATAGTGACAGAAATTGTCGATTGAAGAAAATGCCTATTAAAAAAAAAAATAGAGGTGCTAGCAGAATGATTGATTGATAAAGTGTGGAGAGTGGTCGAAGTTAGAGCATCCTTAGATACATGATCAGCTTGGCAGGTTTTTCCTTAAACACACGCGAGGAGTTATTTTGGCTAGAGCTGATGTCCCGCTCAAAGGATGATTGGAGGGATAACCTTCCTGAAAGATGTTATCGGGGCCCAATGAATAGGTGGTAAACGGCCTTGACGTTAATAAATAATTACGCATAATAGATAACGAGACATTAGATTCCTGTTTGCGGGCTGATTTTTTATGGAAGAGTTTCTTGTTTTAACATATTTGATCCTACCCCCCTGACGACCGTGGCTGAGTGTTCTTTGGTCCTGAATGCTTTTGAATGAGTTAGGATAATTTGTCTTTTGTGTGCATGTCTCTATGTTATAAAATCAGCCAAAAAAAAGAACAAAAGAAAATTTATAGAACCTCACCATGTTTGGACACGGTTCTATGGATTAAATCGATGGCCCTAGTGAATTAGTTTAAGGGGGTTCTACATACCCCCCAAAAAGAGTTGTTTAAACCCTTTTGAAATAGAGTATGTTTTTTGGTGGTCCCTTTGGAATTCTGGTTGACTGATATCTATATCCCGGTTGGTCTCAAACTCCAATGTTCGGTCCGCGATTGATTCACTCATTTAATTTTTTTTTAAAATCAGATAAAGAAAATAAAATTGGGTTTAATGGTGTTCTACTGGCAGTCATTTAGATTCCCAATGTGTTTCCATACCAGGGTAAGATTAAGATTCCCGAATTAACATCAATGAGTAGTGAAGCATTGCATTTTAGAGCCAAGCATTTGTTAAGCAATTCGTCCAAACATTGTGTTTTATTCCTATAATCTCAATGGTTATAGACCAATATCATTATCTTCTCCTCGTTTCTTACCCTCCTGGATCGATATGCAGTGCTTTGATTTTGATTCATTCTGTGTTTTGGAATCACTCCGGATTCTTTGCTATGTATCTATCTCTACTTGTGTGCTAATTACAATACCATACAATAGTATCCTAGTTGTTCGAGATATTATTCCCACTATCTCTGGGCTTATTTATCGATCCGTTAGGATGGGACACACATTCTAATTTTAGGTATAACACACAAAGAGTACAACACTTTCTCTTTAAAGCTTCCAGTCAAACCACTTTCAAGCTATCTGGTCGGCTGGTCTCTTCAACGAATCTCAACATATCTTTTTTGTAAAGCACCCCTGGTTAACAACTCATTCCACTAAGATACGAGTCCTTTGATGCATTTAAACAACTATTCAATCACATGTAATCTCCTGTGACTACATCTCAGACATGCCAAGTTTAAAATTTTTTGTAGATCAGATATTATTGGAGTGTGTAGTACGCTCTCTACTACCCATGAGTCATGCCTCTAATGGATCGGGCAATCTCCTTGGTAAATTTAAAGCTCCCTTGTCATGACTATTGGTGTCCGGGATCCTTCAATCTAAGATCAGGCGAGATTCTCCTGCCCCTTACAACTCTCCCTCACAGCTCAAACCATTCCGCCGAGTGGTGAGCTGATGTAAGGAGGCATACCGCCAACCGAAAATCGCATCTTATGGAGATTGCATCAGGTCCTTAATCGTTTTAAGGTGAACTATATTGGGTTAGTTTTGTGGCCTAAAGGAGATTTCGAGTGATGCTGTGACTACTGCTTGCTCATCTCATCAACTTTTAGGGCTTCCGGCATGATGGATAATAGTTATCGCACACCTGTTTGATTTTACTTACTTTCTTTTTCTCAGCATCTAACCTTAGGTGCGGCGAATTTTGATACTAAAAGATTGGTCCGCCCTCTTGCTTACCCTGTTTTATGATGGATCACGCTGATTCTTAAGTGCAACAAAGTAACACACGTTTTCCTTGATCTGCCTCTAGCTCTGATGCCCCTTAGTCATATCGGAATGTTCTTTTTCGGGTATTAAGTTATACGAGGCTTAAGCCTTTTTGATTATTGACGGTGCACGAGATCTGATGTTATCCTTGTCTGGCGGAATAAATGCTAACTGAGAAGGATAACAGGTACCACATGAAGACGCGATGAGAAACAAGTTCCAGTAATCGCGTTAACATCACAGCCAGTACAAGCATCCTTGAGTCACAGACACCAATGGATTCCTGTCATAGGCTACGTGTCTCTACCTGCGATCTGCCCTCACGTGAAATAGTTTCCAAAACGCAGCCATACTGCACAATAAAGGGGCACAAAGAGAGGGACACCTCAACCCGAGAAGTCATGTCTCTGCCTGTAACACTTGATAACACTCCAGTGGCGAGCCAGAAGAAAATCCCTGTGCTGTTTCCTTAGGGATTAGCTCCTCTGCAAAAAGGCTTCTTTAAGGCTACTAACCAAGGCGAGACAGCACAACAAGGAGCGGTAAATATGACACCCGGAGAACGGCAGCATAGGCTAAAGAATCCAACGCAGACAATGCACAAAAAAAGTGGGAATTGTGAAGGATGTTTCGGTCACTACCTACCAAATCAGCATAAAAGCCCTTACAACGTACAAGGCACGGCAACTCTTCATTAGCACTCATTAGCGGTGCTTTGGAGCAAAGCTAGGGATGCTTGGCATTGCGAGTTGAACCAAAGATATCCCCAACGGATGAAAGTGGTCCAGACACAAGCGGACTACGAATGCTATCACAAGCAAATCAGTCTCCACACACCCCTTGATCTCTCTCAGCTCCAGCCTCCCGTCACGGTGTGTGAGACACCGGTATCGATGACCGATTCCAGGAGGTATTTATTGGAGGTCGCGCAATCTGGTAGCTGGGTTAGCCGTGTTCTGTGGAGCACTCTGAATGAGAGGGTCATTGATAGTTCGGTAGCTAAATTAATGTAGGAGCGAACCGTGTGTGCGAGGTCTTTTCGTCCTACGGTCGGGCTACCCCAGGAGCTGATATCTTCGATGGTGGTAGTGCTGTAGTAACCAGTTGCAAGTCGCAAGGGTCTTGGCATCTCGAAACTCGGTGCAGACTACGACTTGCGAGACTGGTAGGTTAAGGATGCAAGTATACTCAACCCATAGGAATCGAGCAAGGAAGAGCGTATGATATCTATCACCTGGAAAACTCTTAAAGCTATCCCTAACGCTATTGTGTTCATCTTATAGTTGGTTAGGAAAGGAACAATGAGACATAAACCAAGATGAGAACAAATTTGAACAATGGAGAAGGATGTCAGAACAGAGCTTCTAATTGTTTATAGATAAAATGAGTCTTAGCAGTCTCATGGAGATATTGTGATATTCAAGTAGATTGCTATCAGACATCATAGTTAATAGAAGACCTCCAAGAACATCAATTTATGATCTCGCGTAGTAAGTTTGAAGTTTTAATGTACCAATCTGGATGAGGTGTTGATCACTTATAT
Organism: Moricandia arvensis; assembly: GCA_905132765.1. Lineage (NCBI taxonomy): Eukaryota > Viridiplantae > Streptophyta > Magnoliopsida > Brassicales > Brassicaceae > Moricandia > Moricandia arvensis. The sequence goes on along the minus strand of CAJHQP010002348.1, from coordinate 78,280 downwards.
AGTGTATCTAGTGAACCTATTTCTAATCGCACTGGTTGAACTTTGTAGACATGCTTTATTTTGATCTCGCATCATACTTGGTTTAGGCAATGAAACCCCGCCATAGGTCAATGCCTGATGCGGTTTCCTCTCAAATTGTATCTTCATTAACCTAGTAAGATCTTCTATTAGGATATATTTTTCTTATAGTTGTATGTTGGATGAGAGCTTAATAAAATTCATACACTGACCTCAAAGTACCTAACGGTTAACTTGAGGAAAGATTGCTGTGCTAAGAGAGCGCACACATGGGATGTTAATGGGTAGTATTCCAAAGATTGCACGAGTCAAGATTTTGTGCTTAATAAGAGCTAGTAAACTTGTACTATAAGCAAACATAATTATGCTGTTCAGTATTGGCCAATTAAGAAAATTACAGTACCTACTCACTATGTGTGTGTGGTATTTGGAGAAACTTATGTGTAGTCAAAGATAGAAGCACTCGGACAAAGAGTAGAGAAGTGCAGTTGTAGATGAGGATGATCGAAGCACGCTAAGAAACCAAAGAGATAAATACTGTATAATTGGGAAAAATCTTAAGACCTGACTCTTATTGACAACATGAAGCAGCATAACAAACTCTAGGAGCTCATTGTTTGAGCTGGAGAGAACAATTGTGGATCAACATGAAGCCTAAGACAGAAAAAATACTTATCATGGTCTGTTGGAGAGGATAATATATACAATCCAGCACTACTGAAGATGAGATAATTGAGTATGTTTGGAAGCATAACACGACTTAATTTGACAAATATCACTTGTGATAGAGAATTATCGGATATCCAAACTCAGTACGCTTGGGTATAAGATTCGATAGAGACTAGCGCATCTTAGGCCGAAGCATGTGGAATCAATAAAATAAAATGGTAGAATGAGTTCGGCCGGAGAGACTCATGATCCAAATCCTATGGCGAAATGGCACTATACTGTTGACAATGAATGATTACAAAAAATAATTACTGCACTCTACTCAAGGTGTATACTTGTAAACGATGTAGGTTTTATAACGCTATATAAGATAGATCCATGATCCTCATAAACTATTTAATGACTTAATAATCAATTAAACCTTACAGGCCTGGAACTTTAAGTAAATGAGGGAGATTGTGGTAATTAGTGAATGACACGGTTTCTATATAACAAAGATATAGTGACGAATATCTATGGTCTCTCTCATGTCAATTCATATCCAAAAAGATCTAGTTCTCTGGATATTCATCATCCCCACTTTGGTTATCATATAGCTAGAGAACATCACGGGGTTTAGAGCATACCTGGGGAGACGCAGTACTATTAACAATTGTGAAAAAGGGTTCTCCAAAAGCTCGTAAATTCCTATTGTTAACACTTGGCGCCACCATCTCTTAATCTTCCTCAATGTTTCGCAAAAAATATTACCAAAAATATTTAAATATAATGTTTATATCCTGTTAAGAAATAATAATAAGAAAAAAATCGCTATATCTGCTCCTTTTTAAATTATGACTAAAATCACAAACACAAACTAGAGGATCCATCCTAATAAAGCTTATCAGGTATATTGGGTGGGAAGGTAAATCGTCCCATATATATAGAGTTTATCGAATTGATGTATAGATTGTTGCATATGAAATCATCATTACAGCGCCACGCGTTGCAGACTTTATGGGAGAAATGCATAGGTCAAATAATACGATATCCTATCTTAACTCACCTGATTTCTCTTATTTTTTTCCTAACAGACGAGTATATATTATCGTGTATTATCGAAATGTAATATGACCTCAATGGGCAGACACGAAAATGATTGAGTTACAATGGACGCGTTATTATGTGCCGCTTTCGTACCGGACGAGCATCAACATATTGTACCTACAGAACTAAGTCCTAAGCAAACAGGTCGATGTTGTCTATACTAGAGCTGCCAGAAACTCGAGGCGGTCTTCAAAAGTTCAGAATACGTGTGAACGGAGACTGAGTAAGATCTCCATCCAAACAGAGACGTTGCTCTCGAATGGAGCTAGTCATAGGCAGAAGTCATATGGGTCATATCGGAGAGTTACAGGAGGAGGTAGTTGCTTCAGAGGAATGGCTGTATACAACGAGAAAATGAGACCGTAAGGAGGAGCGCAGTACCGGGTAAAACACTTTGAGAGAGTTCGTAGGTTAGCCTCACGCTCAGCGAGAGAGAGAGGGATTGGAATAGAGATCAGACGAGGATAGTCTGGGACGACCATACTTAAGCGCATTGATCGCCGTTCACCTGTTTTGAATATGATGGAGGCTAACATTATAGAGAGGAGTCGTATAGTTTGCGCGGTAGGAGCTGCCATGAGGTTTTGTTAATGGAGTCCTATGGAGAATGAGTCGCTTACCGATTTCGGCTTACTCGAAGAAGATGAATTGGTGGTGTTCTCGATCTCTGAAGTATCTGGTATGGTGTTTGCGTGATGAGATCTCTGTTCAGGAGAGTTGTGATTATGATGACGTTGGGAATCAAGGCGTTGTAAGGTTATGGAGGTGCCAGTAGTTAGAGTCCTCATTCAGTTCGCAGTTGTAATATAATTCCACATGCACACCAATTTGTCTCAAATATGCGAATCATTTTTTTTCCACCTCTGTTCTTGTCTGGATGTTCAATTGGCTATAGAGTTTGATTGATTTTTAAAATATTAATGTGAAACTCTCCTTTTGTTTATCTCCGATATTCTATACGTTGCAACATGAGATTTCGATTTTGGCTACTCAACAGACACTGATTAATTTGTGACGTAATTCGAGATGAAGTTGTTGGGGTACTCATACTAAATAAATAACATTTTGATCTTCTTTAGCATGGATTTAACTAGATGAGTCAATTTTCTGCTTCTGGGAAAATAAATATGTTTCTAAAATCGGTTGAAACCGAAGTGTGCTTGAGGAAAAAAAAAAAATTCCGTGGGTATAGAAGCGCGCGATCTCTGTGTTAGGTGAGTAAGCTAGTTATGATTATGTGAATGGATCAGCGCGGAGTGTTCATGTATGTATAAATGTCAAAATCTTACTAAATTATAGTTATTGTTCTGTAAATATATCACTACTGGCTGCGACTTCAATCAGGTTAGGTGTATATTCATATCGTTCTCTGGTCACACGGTATGGATATCATAGGACATAGAAGCAGCACCTATGTGCTGGAATACATCCGAATTATTCGGTTGTTTCCAGTGCGAATGAGAGGACTTGTTAACTCTATGATTCGAAGCTGGGACAACTCCGCTTTATATAAGCTAGGTACAACAAAATTCAATATAATTCACAGAATGCTCAATGGCTCTGAGATATGCGGGATTGCGAATCATATATTTTCACACATTCTAAAATTTAAATACATAGTGGGTACTATGTATGAGTTTGAATATCTCACAGCTTTCTATATAATAGAAATAACTAAAAATTCTCTAACACATCTCATATAGAATTAATATTTGTAGGTTGATTCTCATTAGGTGTTTTATAAATATTACATAATTTTAAAGATAGACTCATAGACGGATGGTTATAGGGTTAGTTCTATTATATAATTGAACACATACAAATCTGGGACTTCGCACTAGTCTTCCGTCCGTGGTATGATATAGGAGGACTTTAAGTACGCGAATATCACTAATTGAGGTGGACGTAATAATTCTAGTACTTATCAGAATAAAGAGTAGAGTTTGTACAAGATAGTACTCCTGGAGACGAAAGTTGTCAGAAGTATCGACTCCTTATATCCTAAGACACTAACCGTGCAGCTAAGTGTTAACGTCTAAGAAACGCTAACTGGGTACACATGAAAGATTTATAAGAGTGGATTGTACAAAGTTTATTAAATATTTAAATTATTAATTAGGAGTTATTTTACTAAGATATTTCTGCGTGTATTACAAAGGCTACAGTACAAAAATAAATTAAATAACATTGTAACTAGATCTATTGTTTATATATTATAACAATACGCAGATATTATATTAAATTCATTTATGCATTATGTATTTTTTAGTATGTGAAGTTGGGTTAGGAACATTGACATGTTTTGCTCTTATATATAAATCAATTATGAGTTTACGTATATATCGAAACTATTATTTTTTGATCGTTTACGCAAAAAATATACTCTCATTGGGTATCTTATATGCTAGACATAATGAATAAATGAAAAGGTCATCAACATAATTTAATCGTTTTAACACCTTATATTGGTAATTCTAAATATTAGAGTTTATATACTCTAGGAAACAATGATAGGCTTTTCTCTTTCTGTTTTGAGATTGTATTGTAGTTTTATTATTTAAATACAATGAGCGCGAAGATTCTCATAGGGCCTTCTTAGCAGATGTTTTCCTTTCTTAAAAAATTACCTGTTTTGGACGTCTAATGTGCTACATATCAAGTGGGTCATTCATGGCTCTTGTCAAAATAGCTTGAGGGAGAGTAAAAGGGGGTTGTATTTTCTTATAGTATTTTCAAGTATATGTAAATAGTATTAAGGATATAACGTCTCGCTAGTTAGTCAAAATAAATCTTTTGATAAAGAGAGAGGAAAAGAGAGGGAGAAGTAATATTTTTGTATGTTTCTACCGCTATACACACATTGTCTAACACTCGCTCCGATAAAACTCACTAATTATGTATCGAACCTAGAGGCCAGTACAGGCCAAAGTTTTTACATATGGTGAAATCGATTTCAGTTACCATTTTACTACCCACACCCTGAATAGAAGTCATGTTTCAAACCACTCAAAACATTGTTTAATAGGTTGGACATATAATGGCAAACATTTATATATTGGTTGATAAACACAATTGTGATTCATTAAATTATCGCTAAAAGATTATATACTGAGTAAATGATGAAACAAGACATAAGTAAGAGAAGGTAAAATGTTATGTGGAGGAGAATTACAACGAAGGTTCAGAGTTGAATTTAGCAACTGCAGATACTTGTTTTAATTGAGACCCCATTGAGATGTAAAACGATATTGTCAGAGGAGAACCAACGGCGCTTCTTTCGTGGTCAGTGGCCTACATAGATCTCTGGTTATCAATCGCACGCTTCCTCGAGGAATAAGAGAGCTAACCGGCCAGCAGTCGTGCTATGTTAAGAGTTATTGTTACATTTTGAAAAAGTTAGCTGTATCGGTGATATGTCTACTAGAGTAAGGCTTGGTCAAGCTTCCTCAGCGTTGAGGTGCTATTTTACCCCTCAAGCTGATAGAACACGTGTAGAGAAGACACTTGGACGCGAGATAAGACATATATTAGAATGAAACACTATGATTTGTTGTTTCAAGATATTGAAACAGGAGACTACATCATGACATTCTAGCACAGATAATTTACCATTGAATACAAAAGAGAACACTAAATAACAAGACGCGCATAATACGTCCCTCCCTTCTCTCTTCTGACATCTCCGCATCTTTCTCCGTCTCTTCTCTCTCTTCTCGGTCGTCCTCTTCTCCTCTCTCTCACTCTCTCCTCTCTCTCTTCTCTCTCATCTCTCTGCCACTCAGCTCTCTCTCTCTCTCTCTCTCTCTTCTCTCTCTCTCTCTCTCTTCTCTCTCTCGAACTCCTTTTCCTCGCTCCACTGTCTTCTCTATCTCTCTCATCTCCTCTTCCCTCATACAGCTTTCCCTCTCTCTCTTCTCTCTCTCTCTATCCTTTCTCTCCCTCGCTCTCTTTTCTTTGCTATCAAGTCTGGTCTAAACGGAGACTGAGACTCACCTTTCTCACTAACGCTTCCGAGTGGAAAAGCGGAGGAACAGGCCCGTGGACACGTGATCTCTCGAAGCAGCCCTCTGCTATCTAATATTATGACTATTGGCGACGGGTGGTGTATCTTCTCATATAACTCTTTCTCTGAGAGATCTTCTACTGACTCTGGCTATGAGATCGGAGGAAAATAAAATCATGCTCGTCAATCTCCATGAACATGGTCGTCTATCTTCTTAGTACACATGCACAATTCGGTCCAGTGAGGCCAGAATAATTGTTTGTTATGATTTCTTATATGTCTGTACGTTTTTAGAGTTTCACGTCGGTGAGGCGTGTCTTATAATGAGAATAATGTTGTATCAAAGGCTGGATCACAGAGTTGTTGGATATGTTGCTATGTGGAAAGGGAAGTTAAGTTGGTGGGCACACGCAATTAAAGTGTCTCTTCTTACACATAGCTCATTCTTTTGTGTGTTTTATACTTTTATATCATATTAGAATATGACTTTTTTAAAGGAAAGTAGAGACGTATCATTTCTCTTTCTTTTGTAAACAGCAGGACAGATGAATAAACAAGGGTCGTAGTTGGGTGAGTTGTGTACAACGTGTCGGCTTCAAAAGCCAAGACTCTTTCTTTAAACCCAAGAACACGCCAGGCACTCTTCGCAAGATCTTCAGCCTTTTTTTTTGTGTATGGTCTTATCAAAGTCTTGAAGCTAAACAAATTGAATTGAAGAGAGTTGCTGTGAAAGTTGAAAAGAGACTTGAGACTGCTTTCATATAATAGGATTTGCTAAGACTAGCATGGACTTGTGACATCAAACAACTATCGCATTGGCTCTCTTTAATGGGATTTTTATTTGATACTTGATTAGAGGAAAAACCTAAAAATTAGCTTCTTTCCTATCTCTTATCCAACTGACTGCCCATGAATTTCAAGTTGGAATTTATTACTACCTAGCATGTCAAATTAAAACCAAAATTTTGACATACTTTTATGACTGGTCTTGATTGGTATCTTCACAGAATTTTCACACTATGCTAAAGAAATCTTAATTCGTTCTTTACTCCTCTAACTCAAGCTTCTAGGATTTTTGGTAGGTTTGCGAATATTTTACTAAGATATCATCTAAAAAAGTAATCAAAATTGACACAAGCCAATGGAAAAGAAGGAAATGTAGACATCACATCCATTTTCATATAAAAAAGGGTAACTCACTCATTTAGGCCATTCCATTGCAACATCCGACACACATGAGGCTTAATCATACAATTGAAAATAATTATCCACTCAAACTTGAAAAGTAGGAAAAGGACTATAAAGCCAATTAGAAATAAGTAAAATTGAATATAAAGGCCTTTATAAGAAATAATTTACCATAAGCCCTGGTTAGCAAAAAAAATTACCAATGATTTCTGGGCTGCTTATGGCAAAAATAGAATTAAACCCTATTCCTTTTTTGGAGCCCAAAGAAAAAAAAGGAATTGCACCTATCATTGTATTCTCGGTGTAGTCAATATTTTTGTTAAAAAAAATGTTTTAAGTTGATTAGGGCCAAATAATTCTAGTGATAGCATTGGGAAGATACACTGAAATCAACTTTAAAGTGGCGTCGAGATAGATTAACAAATAACTATCTGCTCTTTGGTCTCACTAAAACCGCAATCAACCGTCTTCAGAACGTCAAATATTCTAATCTCAATTTCGACGAGCCTTGTTATTATATAGATCACTATTAAATCAATCAAAATAGATTTATCGTTTTTTTTTCTTTTAGATCTTCGTTTTACGATGTCAAAAGACGTTAGCCGTTCAGTTTACAGTCAACCAAACAGTTTTAGATTCGGTGGCAGTCTAATCAGTTTCCATCTATAACAGACGACTCTCATTTGTTAGAGTCCGCTTAAATCTAAAACGATATATACATTTGTGTGTTTCATACAACCAAATGACACGGACTCTAATCCATAAAATGCAACTAGTGATGCGAGTCATCCATTATCTATAGTGTACACACTGAATGCATGTTATTAATGTTTTATATTGATTAGCAATAAAACATTTAATAAAATTTTTATTAGATATTTAATCATTATGATTTAAACATTTAAGATTTTACAAATAACATGACTTTATATAATGTGGACACGCAAAGAACTAATACTCTAGGAAATACTTATACATTTAAATACGCCGAACCATACGAATTCAGCACCAGACTAATCTACACAATACAGCATGTATTTATGAGACGTACCGGGATTTTATAAATTCAAGAGCGAGAATCACGTCTTATAGCTGTATCTTCAAGCACGTACACGCATAACTATTAAATTTTCTGTTTTGTTTACACTCACACGAAGTCGGTTACGCACTCGCTCGACAATATATATAGGAAGAGAGTGATAGATGAAATGGACCTAATTAATCTAACATCTTATTTTTATCAAATTCAACTAAGAACATTATGATATACAAACATGACTCACTCTCCAAACTATTGTATAGTGTAGACCTTCCATAAGATCCAGACGAAAAAAAAAAACCACTTTGCTTTCTCTATAGTTCGTGAATGTTATATGTATATATGGTCTTAGGCAATTTGGGACGTTTATCTGTTTTTGACAATAGTCACTCTATTTTTTCACAATTTTATAAAAAAAAGGTTTTATTATTCTATAATTTAAACAAGTATTTTTGGACATCTTAATTATTAACTAAGCGACTAGGAACTGGGTGTCAATTTTTATGACAACCTAAGAACTGTACATCTTATTGACAAAGAGGAGACTGTGTACAGATATACTATATATATGATTATTTGTGACACATCTCTACTATGAATGTAAAAGATTTGTTGCTTCTTACAGCAGGATAATTCCTCTTCACAGAAAAGTAATGTGTATTGTAAGTATTTAATATAATTACAAAATGACGAGCTATAGTAAGTTAATTAACCAAATGTGTTGTATGTAGACATGAAAAGTGTTAGGATTATTAATGAAAGAGTAAGGTAGCTATAACTAAGATAGCGGTGATAGAATATGGTTCTAAGGAGACGCACGCACAGTATGAATGTGAACAGTACTTGTTCCTATTTTGCTAGACAACAGTTCACGTGTGCATTATCCTCTCATAATCTTTCTATTGATTTGGCTGATATGAAAATTGATAGTTTATAGTCCACCATACTCTTACCTCTTATATTGTCATCTTGATGAAGAAGCGTAATATTTAGATGGATGCTCTTTTTTTAGATCACACACTTTATTTCGCTTATTTTTGCGTTGTCTGTACTCCTTAAATTATGAGTTTCATTTTAGTCCACAATATATTACTATAGAGATTTATATTTTTATAGTTATAGCTATATTGTGGCATGATGGAAGCATGAGGAGTGCTTAACGAGATCGATGAGGAGAAGTCCATAGCCGCTATGAACATTCCGAGTGAGTGATGCATAAGGCTTCTCATCGGATAGGCGTGCTCGGTGTAGAGACTTAATACCTTACAAGGAAACAGTGCGTTGCAACCTGATCGACACGAAGCTTATGAGCAATGTGTAAAGTAATCCCAGAATCTTTTCATATTAGGACATGCACAGCGCCACAGTAAGGTAGTCTAATAGATAGTAAGAGAGACATCAGGCAGAGGCTAGCGCTCTTGTGACACGCTCATACATCTACGAAATATTTCCTGTATATGAGAAGAGAGCTAGAGAGAAGAGGAGGTTACTCATACAAGATTGCTATAGGAATCACAAGACATGCCGGAGTTAATAAGTAGTCGACGAACCTGAGACTTGGAGAGGAATCTAATTTGGACCACACTTCGATTTTCAGTATATACTAAAACTTATACTTTCATATATAGACGAAAGTCAAAATTTAAAGATAGAAGATATATATAATGAGGACTAGTTATGTCCAAGAAGAGGATGAACCAGGGAGATGAGAGCTTGTCGACATAAGGTGTTTGAAGAATGAATATCGAATCATGCTCACACCTAAGGCCCAGCTATGTAGTCCATCGGGATAGATAGAGAAACGATTCACAACCGGAATGCCTACCTTCGAGAAGTGGTGAGAAGAAGATGAGTTAGTCTTTCAGTGTAAGGCAAGTACACAAAACGACAAGAAGATTCAGATTGCTGCCGTACTGTAGGAATTCTAACTGACTATGCCTCTAATTTGGTGGGCATGCAGTACAGTCAGCAACTCGTAGGAGGAATGAGGAGAAGAACGCAGTAGAGACTTGGACAGAGATAGAAGTCTATCATGCGCAAGAATTGTTTTGTTTCCACAGTCAATAATCACCAAGCCTCATCTATGGGATATGCAGCTCTGCACAATCGCGACTGACCCAGTTGATAAATTATATGTCTCACGCGAAGACCTGCTTAGCTCTTCCGAGACGCCTGATTATTGATACAGTCGAATGTGTTAAGTAAAACTGAGCTTATGTTGACGGTACGTGGGTGATGACCATACAGGAACAATCACTGAGTGACAAGATAATTACGACATAAAAGAATTAGTGAGAGCCACTCAGATCAAGGTTCCTGTGTGGTTTGTAATCTGTAGCGTAGCATACATAGTATAATCAGCAAGAGATGCTAATGATCTTATTTATGTGGAGCTTGTTAATGAGATGTCTCTTTACTACAAAGCTCATTCTCTGTTGTGTGTAGCCAATCATGCTTTCAAGATGGAGTGTGTGTGAGCATTGTTATCACTGAGTTATTTTAGGTGAAAAGTACGTAAGTAGACTACATTAAAACTGGTCGTGAGCCTAGACTGCGTTTACAGAACCACTCAAGCGAAGAGAAGCACCATTACGCACTATAGCGAGAGATCCCACATAACCACGTTACCATGTAAGGAACAACAGGATCCTATCCTAAGTAGAAGAAATCTAAACAAGCAGCGGCTCCTTGACAGGGCAAAGGCAAGCGTTGAAGCTTCTAATTCAAGAAGCTCGTGATGTCAAGTGTTCAAGTGCCAAGGAAGAGGTCATTATGCCAATGAATGGAGTCCTTGGTATATACAAGATGAGTGTCATGATCGTTTGCGAGGAAAGAGAGTGGGGAGTATGCCTCAGAAAGAATGACAACATTGACTGCTGAACCAATGAAGAGAGTGAAAGAAAGGAACATGAGGACACCGGACGCAAGTCCAGGGGAAGCTTTAGTAGCTAGAAGGCTTCTAGCTTGCAAAACAAGGCCTGAGGAGCTAGAGCCAGACGTGAGAACTGTTTTTTGCAAGCTAGAATGCTCACGCTGCTCTAAGCTCCTGCAGCCTTGTTTTGCAAGCTTAGAAGCCTTCCTTGCCTACTAAGTTATACTCCTACCTGGACTGGTCCTTCTTCATGTTCTTCTTCCAGTGTTCTTTCTTAGGTCAGACTCTCGTGTTAGTCACCTCACACTGAGGACCCCATACTCTACCATCTTCTCCCAGCTACTAGATCAATGCCTCTCACTAGTTGGTACGCAGGCATATGGCATAGAATGACCTCTGAATAGGCAAGCTAAATGACAAAAGAGAAATACTTGACTCAGTTCACTGAGCTCTGGAACTATGTATAAAGCTCAACTTGCCTTTGTCCACTTGTCAAGAGCACTGGCTTGTTTGGTCCTCTTCTCTTTTGGATAGTGGTTCCTACCCACCGGTACTTGAAAAGATCACCTTCTGGAACGCCGTTTATGGGTCAAATAATTCTATTTCTAATGTATCTGCGGTCCAAAACTAGCACACATCGTACATATCTACACTATTCACCTAAAATAACTCATGTTACAAACAACAACAATAAAAAATGTAACATGCACAGATGCACTAACAATAAAAAATGTGTTGCAAAATTTTATGTCGTTAAGTCTGTCACGGTTTCTGGTGTAACCACGACGAAAACCGTTACTTAATTTGGTTAACAAACTCAGGGCGAGACATGCAGGCGAGGGGAGTCATATAATTTATCAACTGGGAGTCATCAATTCAGAGCTGATCAAGTGAGCTAGTTTTAGTGTTTGTGATCGTTTCTTGATCGATCTTGAACTACATTGGCTTAGTTACATGTTATGACTTATCACTTTATGTGACACTTATATATATATTATTCAAATTAAATATACCCTATAAAGTTTTATAAGTTAGTTTTTTAAAAATCAAGAGGTCCAATAGTCCTTTAAAGCCTCTGAGGTTGGCTATTTCTTATACCCAAAACATAGTAATAAACCCCCTCCCAACAAATTTTGAATTATGAGTGCAAACAACGCCAATGCTTACTATTAAACTAACTGTGGTTCAGTTTGCTAGAAAGATATGGATATGAGAAGCAAAGATTTGTGTAGGTCCTGGTGATAATTTCACGCACGTACGTACGAATTCATCACTCGATTTCACGTGATCCCTCATCTCTTTAACATGTTTACATCTATATAGTAATTATTATTTATGGTGAAAATGAAACTCATAATTAAGGAAACAGTTCATGTGCCAATAAGTTTTCAAATAAGCTCCATAATTTTCCCTTTTACAGTATTGAGTGTTGGCTAATTATCAATTTTTTATTTAAGCCTCTAGAAACGGTTAAAGAATTGACTGTTGAACTGAGAGTTACTTCATGTCTCTCCTGAACAAATTGTCCCCTATGTTAGTAAAGCTACCTTACTTTAAATAATAACTTTATGTCTAGATACACACATTTGGATTTTACTTTTTGTCGTCATTTATAATTATTTTAATACTTAAAATATTACTTTTTGTAAGAGTAATTCTCCTGCAGTAAGAGTAACTAACTTTTACATTCATAGTTAGAGATGTGTGTGACATATATCTATATATATATATACGTACACATCTCCTCTTTGTCAATAAGATGTACAGTTTCTTAGGTTGTCCAAAAATTGACACCCCAGTCCTAGTATGTTTGTTAATAATTAAGATGTCAAAAATCTTGTTTAAATTATAAGAAAATAAATTGTCCCTTTTTTATAAATTGTGAAAAATAAGTGACATTGTCAAAATAACGTCCAAAAGCTTAGATAGACTATAAATTACATCACGAAAATAGAAATAAGCAAAGTTTTTTTTTTTGCTTGTCTTGGTCTAGAATGCTTACAATAGTTTGTATGGTAAACCATTAATTACTTAGTGAATGATAAACAAATTTAGACTAATTATTCCATCAGGCATCATTGCTATTATCCATTTTCGAGCGAAGAAGCGACTCGTTATGAAAAGAGTTTGTGGTGTACGGGTACGTATAAGACGTGATTCTGCTTTGAATTTATAAACCCTAGCTCTACAACTACATGGTGTAGAGTTGTGGTACTTAACCGTAGGTGGGGTATTAAATTATAAGTATCCTAGTTTATTATCATCTTTGTGTCACATAGAAGTTTTATTTTGTAAATATCTTAAATGTTTAAATATATATTAATATCTAATAAATTTTATTTAAATTTTTTGATCAATATTAAAACATCAATATAATGATTATATATGTATATTAGATGATTGAGCGGCTCTATGTATTTTGGAGTCCTTCATTTTGCGTTGTATGAAACACACAAGTATCGTTTTTTTAGTCTAGCGGTCTAAAATGAATCTTCGTCGGTTATAGATGGAAACTGATTAGACCTACCACAGAATCTAAAAATGTTTGGTTGACTGTAAATTGAACGGCTACGGCTTTTGACATCGAAAAAAACGAAGATCTAATAAGAAAAAAAACGAAAATCTGATTTTGATTGATTTGATGTTGTCTATTTGGCTCGTCGAAATTAATTAAATTTTTGACGTTCCTGAAACGGTTGATGCGGTTTTGTTGTCCAAGGGTTAGTTATTTGTAATTTTCTCGACGCCACTTTAAAGTTGATTTCAGTGTATGTATCTGATTATATGGCCAATCAATTTTTTAAAACATTTTTTTTAACAAATATGTACGAGAACAAAAGGATGGCAATTCTTTTTTTTTTTGGTCAAAAAAGGATGGTAATTCTATTTTGCAATAAGCAGCCAGAAAATCATGGTAATTTTTTTTTGTAACCAGGCTTATGGTAAATTATTTCTTATAAAGCTTTATATTCATTTACTTATTTCTAATTATGTGTGATATTTTCTACATTCAAGTTATGATAATTATTTTCAAAATGTATGATAAGCTCATGTGTTCGGTTGTTGCATGAATCCTAATGATTGAGTTACCTTTTATGAAAATGGAAGTGTTTCCTCATTCATTTCCATTTTTTACAATTTGATTACTTTTTAGATGATATCTTAGTAAAATATGCAAAACCTACCAAAAATCCAGAAGTGATTAGAGAGTCCATAGTTTAAAGATACCAAACAACCGCATAAAAAGTTCAAAATTTGGTTTTAATTTGATGTAGAGTAATAAATTCCAACTTGAAATTCATGGGCAGTCAGTTGGATAGAGTGATACTAATTTTTATGTTTTCCTCTAATCAAAGTATCAAATAAAAATCCCTTAAGAAGCCAATGCTAGTTTGTGTCAACAAGTCCATGCTAGTCTTAGCAAATCCTATATATGAAGCAGTCTCAAGTCCTCTTTCAACTTTTCAAGCAACTCTCTTCAATTCAATTTGTTTAGCTTCTAGACTTTGGAACCTCACAAAAGAAGCTGAAGATCTTGGAGAGGCTTGGTCTTGGGTTTAAAGAAAGAGTCTTGGCTTTGAAGCCGACACGTGTACACAACTCACCCAACACCGACCCTCGTTTTTCATCTTTTCTTGCTGTTTACAAAGAAGAATGATACGGTCTCTACTTTCCTTTAAATTATCATATCTTATATTAAAAAGTATAAACACAACAAAGAGAGTATGTGTAAGAGATTAATTTGCTGTTTGCCCACCAACTTAACTTCCCTCCACTTCATCAACCAACTCGTGTCCACCTTTGTTCAAGATTATTATTTATTATAAACACGCCTCCCGCGTGAAACTAAAAACGCAAACATCATAAGAAAACATACAACAGAATTATTCTGGCCTCACTGCCGATTTGTGATGGAACAAGAAGAAGACCAGTCCATGGAGATGACGAGCCATGAATTTTATTCCTCCGATCCATAGCCAAGTCGTGAAGATCAAGAAAGAGTTTTGAGAAGATACACCACCCGTCGCCAAGGCAAACCTGAGATACCGAGGGTGCTTCGAGAGATCACGTGTCCACGGCGTTCCCGTTTCCACTCCGGGTTAGGAGAAAGAGAGAGGCTCATCTCCGTTGGCAATTGATAGCAAAGAGAGAGAGAGCGAGGGAGAGAGAGAGAGAGAGAAGAAGAGAGAGAGTGTGAGGGAGAGAGAGAGAGAGAGAGAGAGAGAGCGAGGGAGAGAGAGAGAGAGAGAGAGAGAGAGAGAGAGAGAGAGAGAGAGAGAGAGAGAGAGAGAGAAGAGAGAGAGAGAGAGAGAGAGAGAGAGAGAGAGAGAGAGAGAGAGAGAGAGAGAGAGAGAGAGAGAGAGAGAAGGAGGTAGGTTATCCTCTTGTGTATTTAGGGTTTCTCTTTTGTATTTCAATGTAAATATCTTTGGTTAATGTGATGAGTCTCCCTGTTCAATATCTTGAAACAACAAATCTTTAGTTTCTTTAATAATCTTTCTTCCTCATGTGTTCTAGTCTTTGAGGGGTAAAATCAACTAGTTCATAGAGACATCTCGATCGCTATATGTTTTCAAAATGAAATAATCTTAACAAGGCACACGGGCCGGGTTTAGCTTCTATTCGGGTTGGATTTGGATACAAAGGCTAGGGCAGTTGATGAAGGGAAGTTTCGAAATTCGTTTTACATCTCCAATGGGCTTTGTATTGTGTGAATAACTGAACTTTTCTTGGCTCAGAACTTTATGTAATGCGTTTGTATTTTTATATATTCTTAGAAATTTAATGATTACCCAATTGTTTTATTAAATAGTAATAAATGTTTTTATATTTCAAATATTTGAATTTTGATGTTGAAAACTAGTTATTTCAAGTGTGTAAAATGTAAACTGAAAAAGATCATCCAATGTTAAAAATTTGGTAGGTCATACATAATTAGAAGTTTTGGAGAAGTTTAGCGTATTTTTTAGAAAAGTTATTTAAAATAAAATTCTCGTATAAAGGATTTTTTGACTATGCGTATCTAATCTATTAAAAATGAAATACAAATAGGAAATAACCCTTATTTTTACTTAGTATTTACAAGTAATGCCACTGATATTATCCATGCATCCAAACAGTAATTTTTAACAAGAAAAATCTGGGCTAAGCCCATTAGCAACATTTGTTATTATAATTAAAGATTTCACAAAAAAAATGTATATGTGTTTCCAAATATTTATTATAAAAATAGAATTACATATATATAACATTAAATTAGTGTTATTTTTTATTCATATTCATATAAGATACCCAATAATATTTGAACTACAAAAAAATAATGTTTTTCGATTATAATCTAAACTTATTCATTTATAATAACAAAATCATGTAATTTCCATAACAATTTAGTGACTAAAAATACATACTAATATTTATTATAAATGGTTATATATACAAAAAAAATACAATGTATTATTTATTTGTACGATAAATATCTAATAAGAATAACTTATATAATTTATAAATTTAAAAATTGTAATCACCATATAATTCATATGTACAGTTAGGTCTAGGACGTAACAAATATCTGAGGTATTTTAGGATATACGGATTCAGATATGCATTCGTCGGATTCGTAAAATTTTTATCTGGATCTGAATATTCGGGGTTAGGATATTCGGACTAAAATCCAAATACACGCGGATATCCAGACCCAGATTTGTTTTTTAATTAAAAACTAACTATTAACCATCTATTTAGTCTATTTAAATTATTATTTAAAAAACTTAAAAATCACTAAAATTTAATAAAATTAAATTTTAGTTATTTTATATAAAAGTGTATATAATATACATAGATAACTAAATTAAATTTTAAATAATATTCGGATCCGGATATCCAGACTTAAATTTTAATATATGAATTTGTACCTAGGTCAGTCGAATCAGTAAAATCACTATCAGGATTCCCGAATATCCGTTTTTCGAAGGGATCAGATCCGAGATCGGATAACAGATATTGAATATTAAGTTTCAACATATATGCAGTTATATCAGACAAATTAATTAAAAGATTTGACATTTATACAAATAACACCCGTGCAGACGTACATATCAAAGGCTAGTTTACACTTAAACAGGGTTTCAACGAATTTTTTTTTTTTGAGCAAGGTTTCAACCGATTTTAGAACATATTTATTTTCAGAAGCAAATGCAATAAACCAATGCTAAAGAAGATCAAAATGGTTATTATTTAGTATATCCCACAACTTTCATTGTATTGCATTAATTAATCAGTTCTGTTGACCAAAAAAAATCAGTTCAACTTAGAACTGGAGATAAAACAAAAAGAGTTACATTAATATTTTTAAAAACAACTTTAGCATGAACAATCCCAAAGAACAAAAGGAAAAAAAAAAAGATTGAAACAATGGTGGAATAATAAACAATGGACGAGAGGACTCTAACTCTGGCCACCTCCCATAACATTACCACGCCTTGATCCCAACGTCATCATAATCTTAAACTCCTCAAATCAATCGTCCCATCACCATCCTTATCAACACCACCAATCATCTTCCTACACTCCCCGATCGAACACTCATCTCCAAGACTCCTCAAAACCTCATGCAGCTCCTCCGCTGATATCGACCCGTTCCCATCAATATCATAAACAGAGAACGCATCCTTGAGATTCTCCCAACACCTCGTTCTGATCCATCCCTTTCGTGTTCAGCTCAACGAACTCCTCAAAGTTTATGTACCCGTCTCCTTTACGGTCGATCTCGGTTATAGCCTTCTCCAACACCTCCTCTGGAACCTCGTGACCTAGACTTGCCATGATTGCACCGAGCTCTTTGGATGAGATCTTACCGTCTCCGTTCACGTCGAACTTTTTGAAGACTGCCTCGAGTTCTCTGATCTCTGTTTTGCCTGAGCGTGCCTTGTGTAGGAAGGGTGAGTCTGCTCCGGTTCGAGAGGCTGAGCTACCGCCGGAACCATTTGGTTTGCTTTTTGTTGTTGGACATGGTTTCCAAATCTCTGTGAAAAAAAAGAGAGAATCAGGAGTTAGAGAGATATCCGTATTTGTTATGATCCCAAAGGAAGCGGATGAATCTCTGAATCGCTAGCTATTTTGGGGTTCCCTTTCCGACAAAAGCTCAGATTACATGACTTAGTTGTGTTTTGTTTTGTCATAATTTAAAAATGGATATAGCGATTTTTATTTATTATTTTCTATAACAGGATATAACATTATATTAAATATTTTGGTAATATTTTGGAAATGAGAAAATAGAGATGGGAGGCATGTTAATGAAAAGAGCTTGAGGTCATGTAAGTACTGCTCTCCCAGTTCTCTAAACCCGATTCTAGATAATTAACAAGTGGATGATGAATAAATAGATTTTGATGATTAAAAAGCTATCATATGAATTGTTAAACCATTCATCACAATTCCAAAGTCAATATGGTATTTAATATTATTAAGTCATTAATATTTATGGTCAGATTTCTATGGTAAATTTAGTTAATATAAATGATCGTTTTTTTGTAAGGATTTCATGAGATAGCTAGGTTGGATCATGATCTCGGCGACAATTCTCCATTTTATTTATGCTTCCATGGTTGGTGTGCTCGTTTGTCTCTATGCATATACCAACTCGTGTTTCAAAATCTCACAAAGGATTTGATTAAGGTCTTTGCTTCAAATACCTAGGCCATGTTTAGGTGCTGGATATATATATTTCCAAAAGAATATAATATTTTTTCAGTCTAGTTAGTATGTTGCTTCATGTTTCAGTAACATATAATCTCCTTGTTTTTGTATGCTGCTTCATGTTTCAATAGCATCTTTTTCTATTATACAGTATAATCTCTTTGTTTTTGTGTTCTTGGTTGATACGACAAGTTTGTTGACATTCTACTCTTTTTTTTTTGTCAGCATTTCTTTCTTGATTAAACAATTGTTTCCACATCTAACCAATAAGGTATGTAGGTGCATACTAATGAAATATGTTTATAGTACAAGTATTTTTTCTAAGAAAATCATGTGAATCTTTGAATTCACTAAACGTAGTGGCAAAAGCTGACCAATCAGTCCTTGGTACTTGAGGTCATTTGAATAAAGTCTCTAGGTTATGACGTATTTGCAGAACCAGTTGTGCATTTTCAAGCGTTTCATTGCCTAAACCAAGTTATGCAATTCAAAATAAGCTCTACAATTATGTGAGTAAATATTACAAGAACACTAAGTACCATATCCATATTTGTTACATTAAAAACTTCACTTACTAGATGGTAAATTAGTTCATGAATTAACTAGTGCGAGCTCTAATGAAATATCAAAAATGTAACAAACTTCATTTATATAACAATAGAAGTCTTGCATCAATTTATGTAAAATCTGTCTTCCACTTATCTTATGCTATGTTTCTAACAACAGAAAATGAACACAATAGATGGATGAGCTTTAGAGTTTCAAGGTAAGATCAGGCTTTGACCTATTGGTATGATCTACTACACTTCCAGCTGCTGCAACCGAGTTCAGATCAAGACCTGACTCTGTAACAGCCACCACCACTGAAGATTCAGCTTCTTGAACGACCTGACGAAAACTCCCGGGCCAAAATAAATCGCTGCCATCATCATAGTCAAAGAACAATGGCACGGTGCTACCAAAATACCCTTGATGGTCAAACCTTGCAAGATGAGGAGGAGGCTGAGGCTGGGATAAGGTGTGGTGAAGTAGACCGGAGTGAGCTTGCAGCCCTAGAGATGAAGAGGTGTACGTGTAAGGGCTGTGATGGTGACCAAACATTCTTCCCATGTGCATTGCTCGTTTAGCCATGGTTCGTTCTCGCTTGTGAGCGTTCTGGTGACCTCCAAGAGCTTGAGAGCTATAGAACTTGCGTCTGCAGTAGTTACAAGAGAAGACTCTCGGGTTGGGTTGACACTTTGTGCCCTTTTGTTCATCGTTGAAACTATCACTGAGCTTGAGATCGAGTGAGACACGTATGTTCAGTTCTGGTTTGGACAGATCTTGGTTTAACGAGGTGTCTCCTTCTCTAGCTGGTAATTCTCTCAAGGCATCATCAGATTCCGTCATTTAATCAAACTTATTTAACTTAACCTGAAAAAAACATATTAAAAGTCAAAAGCAGATCAAGAAAACGTTATAATCACTGATAATCATCATTTATCAAGAGGGGACAATCTATAAATCCAAGAACTATAAAAAGAAGAGACAGTAAGTAAAAGTCTTAAACAGAGTAACTATATCATCATGTTCGAAGCTTAAAGACTGAACAACAATCAAATAAATCTTTTGAGCTCTAACTACGAGGGAGAGAGGGAATCTAAGACAGCAATCAAGGATATAATTTACAAGAATCGAAGATCAGAGAGAGAAAACAAGGTGGAGAGTACTGTGTGCTTACAAAAAGATATGTTGAGATCTAGGAAGAGACAGCCGACAGAAGCTGAAGTGGTTGACTTGGAAGCTTAAAGAGAAGTTGTACTCTTTGTGTTAACCAAAAATGGGCCAATCCAAGGAAATAAAAGCCAGAGAGAAGAGATAGGATTGGTGAAGAAAAGTAGAGAACAAGAGGTACTGAATAAGAGAGGGAGAGAGAGAGAGAGAGTTATGTCTAAACAAATATGGAAAACACAAATGTTGGAGAGATGGGAATGGTCTCTGGTGGAAACACATGTGGGAATCTAAAGTGTCTGCCAGTTAGGAACACCATTAACCCAATTTATTTTTTTATCTGATTTAAAAAAAATTAAAAATGAATCAATCGCGGACCGACATGTGTTAGTGAGACCAACGAATAGTACAAACATCAAGGCAAAAACAACTCTTATTTAAAGGTTTAAACAACTCTTTTGGGGGTGTTAATGAACCCCCTTAAACAATTCACTAAGGCCATCATTATCCCTAGAACCCCAAAATGGGGGTTCTTAATTTTTCTTTTCTTTTTTGCTGATTTAAAAAAAAAAAACGAACCAATCGCGAACCGCCACGTGTCAGTGGGACATTGTAAGAAACTCTCCAAAACCAGTTTTTATTTAGTAGTTTTAAGAAGCGGTTCTTACACTATTCATGGGCCCCACATGTCAGTGAGACCCACGAACAGTGCAAAAACCCTTCTTAAGGATCTCGGATAATCATGCTCTAATCACCCCCCATTAATTATACTCTTAGACCTCTATTTTTTTTTTTAATAGTTCAACGACCTTTTTCTAGGGGGCACTTAGGGCATCATTATCCCTAGAACCCCTAATGGGGTTCTTAAACTTTTTTTTTTTTTTTTTTTGCTGATTTATAAAAAAAAAAAAAAATTAAAAAACGAACCAATCGTAGGCCGCCACGTGTCAGCGGGGCCCGCAAACAGTGTAAGAAACTCTCTAAAACCGGTTCTTATTTAGTAGTTTTTAGAAGCGGTTCTTGCACTGTTCATGGGTCCCACATGTCAGTGGGGCCCGCAAACAGTGCAAGAACCCCTCCTAAGGACCCGGATAATCATGCTCTTAGTA
Organism: Moricandia arvensis; assembly: GCA_905132765.1. Lineage (NCBI taxonomy): Eukaryota > Viridiplantae > Streptophyta > Magnoliopsida > Brassicales > Brassicaceae > Moricandia > Moricandia arvensis. The sequence goes on along the minus strand of CAJHQP010002348.1, from coordinate 56,888 downwards.
ACATACCTTTTCTTACAACATTGTTGTGTAGGTGTAGGTGTAGCCGTATAGGCGTTGGTATGCACGTCTAAAGTATTGTTATGCGTTCATTGTATTGGGTTATACACTCTATACTACTACCCTATTGGCAATCCTTAAATTTTTAAAAATTCACAAAGCTTTTGTTATTAAGTTGTTAAGTAACAAATTTATTTTGTTATTTTTGTTTCCGGCTCGCTTTGTTTTATAATTTAGTTCGATAGTTTCTAAAAAAAATTAAATCATTACATCATTTGTAGTTCAGTTTTAATTATAGTTCAATTTAACAAAATTATGTTCAGTTTGACACCAATTTCATTGACAATATTTTCATAGCACATATAGTGGTTCACACTCTTCAAACAAACCCAATTAACAAAGATAGGTTATTTGCCATTTACATAATTTTTTAAAATTGTGACCCGAAAGTAGATGAAGGATTTCTTGAATAATCTATATGGGTTGAAAGCCCTTTGTCAAAAAAGTAAATAATAATCTAAGTTGGATGAGTTTTTGCTTGAAAGTGAATACGACGTTACATTAAGGAATCAACTTTTACATCTTTTATTGTTGTTATAGTCAACTTTTACATCTTACAGAAAATCCAACCAAATATCATAAAGTTAAATATCCATTATATAATTCAATTATTTATCATTAAATACCAATTATGTAGTTCAATTATTTTATATCACTCGTCAGAGTTGTTCAGAAAGATTTTAGTTTGGATTTTTCCCTTAATTTATAATAATTGAATTCAGACTATTAAATGATAAAAAGAAAGAGTGAAGCAACGAGGGATTCGATAATGTTGCATGGAGCCCATACATTCATTCCCTAGGCTTCACCTTTTTTTACCCAAAAGTGAAAAAACTTCTTTCGATATTGTGTGGGTTGTTGTTGTCAATAACTTGTGCGACAAAATATATAAGGTACTTTGTTTATTATTCTGCATTTTTGTAATTGTTATACTAAAATTTTTAGTTGATTTCACCAGTTCAAATATGCAGGATGGATAGGGTAATTAAACCTTTATTTTGGTTTCTTTTTAAAGAAAGACCTTTATTTAAGCTACTTATAAAAACTCCACAACTCATATCTTTCACTGGAAAACGAAGAAAACTTGAACAATTAATTAATAATATATTTTTTAAAAAAATTAGGTGACTTATAAATCATTTTAAGACTAATTTACCTTTCTAAAATTTCTTTATTTTTCTTTGCTATTTTTTTCTCATTTTTCTGTTACAAAATGGTGTAATTTTCTCATTTTTGCTGGGTTGCCATTTAGAAAAACAAACATAGTTTAAAATTAGTACATTTTTAGTGCACAAAAATTAGTTCATTTTCATATAACTTTCAGCCCTTATTGTTTCTTTGAATATCCAGCTAGTCTTTGAACTTCAAACATAGTTTAAAATTAGTACATTTTCAGTGCACAAAGAATTAGTTCATTTTCATATAATTTTCAGCTCTTATTGTTTCTTTGAATGTTTAGCTATTCAATTTTCCTTGACTTCTCCTGAAGACAAATCAACACAGTTCACAAGATAATATTTCTTGTATTTGTTGAGATATGAAAATTGCTTTAAATTTTGTGAGTATAATGTAATTTTGGTGATGAGGGTGGCAACATATAAATATGTGTGATAAGTTGTAATGACTTGATTAAACAAATAACAATAAAATAAAATAAAAAGTATTTTATTTAAATTTCACGTTAAAAATGTGATTCATTAAAATATATGCAATGTTAATCAATTTATATTATACTAGTAAAATAGATTTTTAAGAAGGTGTTGGGTGTGTGGACCAAATCAAGTAATACATTTAACATTTTATCCCAAAAAATCAAGTATAGGCAAAATTAGTATTGGAAATTTGGAATGGTGGCAAAACAAAACTAATAAGGGTGTTTCCTTATTTCTTTTGTTTTTATGCATTGACCAGTGTCCACTTTATTTTATTTTCAACCTCAACATGTTTTCAAAAGCCCACTTCAGTTCATTATATTTTATATTCGTTCACTGTCTTAGTTGCTTTCCAGTCACACTTCACAAATAATTGTTCCATCGTTTTTATATGGATGGTAATAAAAAATTATGATGCGTCACCATGTTTAAGTCTGATCGGCTTAAGAACTTTGATATACTAGTCTTTTCAAAGTCGAGTACTTTTGAGCTTTCAGTGGATCATTTGCACACACCTGTTAAATTTTATCAAGAATCTATTATGCATTGCCTTCTACTTTTTCTGTCGAATAATACTCAACAAGTGTGTGTCGGTTGTAAGAGATAAGGCAAAGTATATATATGCACGACATCCATGTCCACTAATCTTAATAAGTAAGGATCATCAAACAGTTAAAATGATCTTAGTTACTTTTATATATATATATATATATATATATTATCAGGCTACCACACAAAAAGTGACAAACACAGAGTGTGATTGGTTACTCAATAGAATAAAATGGTGGAATATGTGAGGTGGAAAAGAGAGAAATTAAAAAAAATGGGAGAAAACCTTGGAAAAAATACATTACTTCTATCCATTCTCCTCTTTATGGAGTAAATGGGTTGAATTTTTTTTTTTCATTTGATTGGCAAATTAAGTTGAATTCATAGTAAAAACAAAACTAGAGTAAAGAATCAAAATCTTATGCTCTAACTGGTGACCATTAAATAGAAATAAGAATGAGTAGAAAAATAATGAATAGGAACAAAATAAAAAGAATGAAAGAAATATTTAATACTTTTGTTCCATATCAATTTTGATAAGAAATGTTTTTGTTCTATAGTTCCTTAAAATTAAGGAATGACAAGGAATTATATACAACAATTATTCCTCATAAATGGTGTAATTTTTAAGGAATGAGTAGCAATTGAATATTCCTCTAATTCCTTATGTCACCATTTAGACCCTTATAATAGCCATCTCGAAGAAGAGTATAATTATCCACATAAATTTAAGATCCATAAACTCAATTTTGGAAAGGATCATTTTAGTCACAGATTTTTCCTAATAACAACAAAAATGTTTAGAAACCATGGTTTTATAAGACTACTACATATAACATTTAGTAATTTTCATTATATTTAAATTTGTTAATGTTCTTCAAAATAAAATAAGTGAAAAATATTTCGAACCCAAAATGAAAACGGTTACAAAATTCATTTAATTGTACTCAACAAATGAATAAAAGTTAGGCTAGTTGGTTAATCAATTAGTTCATGAATATAATCAAAACGATATTATAGCTTTGTGGGGAAGCAAAAGTTAGGTAGCACATTTTTGAAGTGAAGATTCTTGCGTTGCGCTCTTTCCAGATTTGGTAAATGGTGGACCGAAGAACGAGCTTGATTATACAACCAGACTGAGGGGAAGCAGAGACTCCAGAAACCCCTATCCAAGCGGTAGCTGAATGAACATCAAGTGGCGGGTTAGGCAAACCTTGCTAGCGACATACATCCAGATTGATGCTGAATAATCATCCTGCAAGAGACTTGCAATGAGGGTGCTCTTATATCTGTTTTTCTTTAGTTTTGCTTTTTTTTTTTTTTTGATAACCCAGTATCCGACCACAAAGCGTGATCGACTAGCCCACCGGGCCTAAGCCCATGCCATGACAGGATTTTTAAGCGTCCACTTAAGGGCTCCTGGTTACGCTAAGTGGTCTGGAGCGCCACACCAACTCCGCAGGTAAATTATGTGGTGGCCGGGGTTCGAAGTCGGATGGCGGACACCTCAGCCGAGGTTCCCTTTACCACCAGGCTACGATATCTCCACTTTTTAGGTACCTTACAATGGAAGAGGATTCAAATAATGAAAATGTCGACATCTTAGTTATAGTTTTAATTAGTTTTAAAAAGTTAAAATGACTACGTTACATGAAAGGAACACCAATTCCTAATTTTATACTATTTAGCCATCATGCATGTAAGTTGTGATGAATAGCAAATTTACGATTTTCTTGTTTAGTTTATTTCTGAAAACAGGTTGTAGCACAATAAATAGGGCCCCAATAAATATTTACTTTTTTGAACTGTAATAAATAAATATTGACTTCCAACTAACATTTCATATTCAAAACAAATCAATATGTGCGACAAATCAATATTTATATATAATACAAATTAAATACGTGATTTCTTAGTTATCAAACCACTATGATATTGTTTAAGCACTTACAAAGCTTGTCGTCTTTTATATTGTGATATCTTACATCATAACATTTTTACTCGATCGAAGAGGATACAATATCACAAACTTATGTTTGATATTAGTGTGTCTTGAGTAAAGCCCAAAAGTTTAATAGGGGAATGTTAGAAGTAGTAAGTTATGTTTGCTCACTGTTGCCATTCTTCTTTGGCTTGACCTTTCACTCTCTCAACTCTCGGCCAACCTCTCTTCTTACTCTGTTTTTGTTGTTCTTGTTAACTCATTCACTCTCTGTTTTGCGCTTGTGTAACAGTGCACAAGCACACACTCATATCTCTTTACTTCCACATTTGTTTGTTCTTCTAGAAAGAAGAGATAACACTGTGTATATCTACATTGTTGATCTTTCCTCCAACTCCTTGATATATAGTTGAATGACTTTTAACATCTAATTTTATCTCATTTAAATCATTTACATTACATATTAGGTGTATATATTAAGTGTATATATGTTGTATTTGCATGCAGAATTGCATATAACAGGGTCAAAAGTACACATTTGGAAGTTGAAGACGAAATCGTAAATATATTTCTGTGAATTTAGAAGTATTAGGGCAAACGTGAAAACAACAGAAAATTTAAGGACTAAGGTTGCAAAACAGGAATATTCGCAGGGTTTAGATTGCACTTTCAAAGTTTCGGGGCTAAATTATGGGGATATCTCACCATTTGAGAGTTTGGGCTAAAACCGAAACTAATAAAGCAATATAAGGACCCGATCGGGAAATAGTCTAAAGTTCTCCATTGTTGTTCTTCTCCAATTTGATCCCGACGGCGGTGGAGCTGAGCACGGCGGGTTGGAGACGAATTGGACATGAGACTCCGATTGGCTACGAGAAAGAAGAAGCTTTGCGGGGGAGGCTGGTGGTCGCGGCTTGGAGAAGACGGTGGCGCAGTCGCGTTTAGGGGAGAAAACATCACACTCCTATCGGTAGAAGGCAGCTACCGATACCATGAAAGGGTATGAACAAAAATATGTAATAAAGAATCACTAGTAAAATTATAATGAAAAAAACTATCGTTCGAACTAATTGAAAAAAAATTGAGATTACTATAATTAATTGATATAAACCCTACGTGCACGGTTAAAAACTATTTAAAAACTAAATAAGATCTTGTGCCTAGCCGACAATAATGGTATTGTGGGGCATCATTATCTTTTTACATAATTTCTAGTCCTAAATGATAAAGTCAAAAAATTCACGTCCTTTTAAACCCTTTTTCGATGGTTTTTTCCATTCTTTAATCTGTTAAAAAGGAAACTTTTTGGTTTGGTACGAACAGAAACTGGGAACTTGCCCGTTACGTTTTCCCTTCCCCACTAAAGAAAAGAAAACTTCCGGCTAAGAACTCTTTCCTTTTCGATCCCTTTGTGTCCCCTATCTATATACAATTTGAATCGACGCTTCCTTCGTTTGCCACTGTGAGATTTTACAGCTGAAGATGGCAAGGATGTTGCTTTCTTTACTCTGTTTCGTTGCCTTGGTGTACGGGCAACCGAGTCCTGATACGGCCACCATGTTTGCTCTAAGAGACTCCCTGAAGTCTAAGAATCTCCACTGGTCCGACCCGAACCCTTGTGTGTGGACAGGTTTAGGATGCGACGCAGGAAGCCATAGGGTCAGCCGGATCGAAATCGGGAACAGAGGAATCTCAGGAACCCTAACTTCTGACCTAAGAAACCTCTCGGCTTTAAACTATTTTGACGTCATGGGTAACAACTTAACGGGAAGATCCCGAGTCTTGCTGGGTTGAAATCTTTAGAGAGGGTTTTCGTTAACGACAATGGATTCACTTCGATCGACGCAGACTTCTTCACCGGTTTGAGTTCTCTCCAGTTTGTGAATCTCGACAACAACCCGTTGCGCCCATGGAACATCCCTTACAGCTTAACCGACGCGACTTCTCTTGTCGTTTTCTCCGCCGCCAACTGCAATCTTTCCGGGGCAATCCCTGACTTTCACTGGCACGTAACGTTCTATTGGAGGACTTAAGCATCTAGATAAAGACTACTCGTATAGATAATGACAAACATTGTTTATCTCCTATTTTGTAGTAACTTAGGAGCTATCTTGTTACGATCTCTTCTTGTATAAATAGGCATTGCCTTGATCAATAACAGACACACAGTTTTGGTATCTAATCTTATATGGTATCAGAGAAAACCTAAATTAATTTTTATTCAAGCACACGTGCTGTGCATAAACTAAACGATGGAAACACCATCGTCGGCTTCGACGCTTCTTGGCGAGAAAACTGCCACAACTGTCGTGTCTCCTTATACTTTATCAACTTCTGATAATCCAGGAGCACTCATAACATCTGTGATGCTCAACGGAGAAAACTACAATGAATGGGCTACTGAGATGTTAAACGCCCTTCAAGCTAAACGGAAAACTGGGTTCTTCAACGGTACAATTAAAAAACCACCGTCTGAGAGCAATGATTATGAGAATTGGATGACTGTTAACTCGATGATCATCGGCTGGATATGTGTCTCTATTGAACCAAAAGTAAGGTCCACTGTGACGTTCATTGCAGATGCTTCTCAACTATGGGAGTGATCTTAAGCAGCGTTTTTCGGGTTCATAACAAAGTCCGATTGCATCAACTTAAAGGACAGATTGCTACATGTCGACAAGATGGTCAATCCGTCTTAGATTACTTCGGCAGGTTAAGCTCCTTATGGAAGAATACTCACTTCATAGACCATTGCCGGCTTGCACATGTGGAGTTGCAAACACTCTGTCCAATGAAAGAGATGAAGATAAGGTTCATGATTTCTTATTAGGTCTCGATGATGCAAGATATGGAGCTCTTTGTACAAACATCATAGGTCTTGATCCTCTTCCATCTCTTGGAGAAGTGTATTCAAAGGCTATTCGTGAAGAACAACGTTTGACATCTGCTCGTGGACGTGAACAACAAGATGCATTGGGTCTTGTTACTCGCACCAACCAGTTACCTCATCAGCAAGAAACTTCCTCAGTTCCTGCAAACAACAATTCTCAAAACTTCAACAAGACCTGATACTATTCTTAAGACACGAGATCGATCAATGTTATGTTCTCATTGTGGTCGCAATGGTCACGAAAAACGTGACTGCTGGCAGATCGTTGGTTACCCGGACTGGTGGACTGAACGCAACAAGCAAAGCTCTCGTGGCAGAGGAGCAGGTCGTGGAGGAGGTCGTGGTCGATCTCAATCTGCAGCAGCTCATGCCACAAGCGCTAACTCCTCTGGTTTTCCGGAATTCACTCAGGATCAATGGAGAGCTCTTTCTCAACTGCTCCAGGACAAGTCCAACTCCAGCGATAAACTCTCTGGTAAGAAAAAAATTGGCGATGTCATTCTCGACACAGGGGCTTCTCACCATATGACCGGAGACAGCTCTTTGTTGATCAACATCGTCTCAATACCACCCTGTTCAGTCGGTTTTGCTGATGGAAGCAAAACATTTGCAGTCCATATGGGAGAATTCCCATTATCAGACAAAGTTTCTCTATTAAATATGTTGCTTGTGCCATCTCTAAACTGCACACTCATCTCTGTTTCGAAGTTCTTAAAACAAACAGGATGCTTGGCAACATTTACTGACACAGTTTGTGTTTTACAGGACCGTTTTTCGAGGACTTTGATTGGAAGAGGTGATGAGCGTGATGGGGTTTACTATCTGACAGAGGTTGCAACAGCAAAGGTTCACAGTGTTAATATCTCTACAGATCAGAATCTCTGGCATAGACGCTTAGGACATCCTAGTTTTACTGTTCTTTCGGCTTTACCCATGTTTTCTAGTTCGGTTAAATCTAGTCCTTGCGACATTTGTTTTCGCGCAAAACAGACTCGAGAAGTGTTTCCAGACAGCATTAATAAATCGAATGAAATTTTTCTCTTATTCATTGCGATGTATGGGGGCCTTATAGAGAACCATCTACGAGTGGGGCTGTATATTTTCTTACTGTTGTTGACGACCATTCCAGAGCAGTTTGGACTTACTTAATGCTTGCAAAATCAGAGGTCAAAACTATTCTCCAAAACTTCATTGCATATACTGAGAAACAATTTGGAAAATCAGTCAAGACAGTGCGAAGTGATAATGGAACGGAGTTCATGTGCCTCTCTGGTATTTTTCGTGAGCTTGGCATCATACATCAAACCTCTTGCATTGCAACACCACAGCAGAATGCTCGAGTTGAACGAAAACACCGGCATATCCTCAATATTGCTCGTGCTCTGTTGTTTCAAGCCTCTCTTCCGATCAAGTTTTGGGGCGAAGCCATTCTCACTTCAGCTTATTTGATAAATCGAACACCATCAAAGCTCCACAATGGTCTCTCTCCTTATGAGCTTCTCCATGGACAAAAACCAGATTATGCTCACCTCAAAGTTTTTGGTTCAGCTTGCTACGTACACAAAGCATCACGTACACGAGATAAGTTTGATTCTCGCAGTCGTCTGTGTGTTTTTCTGGGCTACCCACTAGGACAAAAAGGATGGAAAGTTTACGATCTGGAACATAAAAAGATCATTATCTCACGCGACGTTGTATTTCGCGAAGATGTCTTTCCTTTTGCTGAGACACTTTCCGCTCCAACACAGCAATCACCTTCTTTTTCACATGACGATGACTGGTTCCTGGAACCGACGCTTGTTGACAGGGGGAGCAATGTCGAAACCACTAATAAAGATATACCAGCAGAGCCTTTACAGACAGAGCTGACAGGGGGAGCCTCTGCAGTTCCTGCAACTATGTCTTCTGCAGTACCTGCAACTCCGACCTCTCCAGTCTCTGCAACTTCGCCTCCTGCGGTCAATGAATCTCTGTCTTCTACGGTTCCTGGTCCTCCAGTTGCTCAGACATCTGATACACTTCGTCGTGGACAGAGAGAACGTATTCCTTCTGTAAAACTAAAAGACTACGTTACATATAATGCTCAGGCCTCTACAACCCATCACGCTCCTCCATCCTCTCTAGAGTCCTCGTCTACGGTCTCAGGTACTACTCCGTACCCTCTATCAGAATTTATCTCTGACTCTAACTTCTCTCCAGGACATCAAGTCTTTCTTGCTGCAATCACTGCTGGCATCGAACCAAAGCACTTTAAAGAGGCTGTCCAGGATGATGTTTGGAACAACTCAATGTATGAAGAAGTAGATGCTCTCGAAAAGCAACATACATGGGATATCACCACATTACCTCCTAACAAGGTTGCAATTCCCAGTCAATGGGTTTATCGCATCAAATACAACGCCGATGGAACGATCAAAAGGCATAAGTCCCGTCTTGTAGTAAATGGGAGTAAGCAAATTGAAGGAGAAGATTATTCAGATACCTTTGCTCCTGTCATTAAAATGACTACAGTACGGGCTCTCCTTCGTCTTGTCGCAGCAAAGAACTGGGAAATTTTTCAGATGGACGTTAATAACGCTTTCTTACACGGCGACTTAGACGAAGAAATTTATATGCAACTTCCCCCAGGGTTTCGACATACTCATCCAGGCAAGGTTTGTCGCCTTCGTAAATCTCTCTACGGTCTGAAACAATCCCCACGATGCTGGTTTAAGAAGCTATCAGACTCACTCCTTCGTTTTGGTTATGTTCAATCATACGATGACTACTCTCTCTTTTCCTACGTGAAAAACGGAATAGAGATGCATGTTCTTATTTATGTGGATGATCTCTTGATTTGTGGCAACAACAATTACATGCTGCAAAAGTTCAAGGATTATTTGAGTCATTGCTTCTCTATGAAGGACTTAGGGAAACTTAAATATTTCCTTGGTCTCGAAGTAAGCCGTGGTCCTGAAGGCTTCTTTGTGTCCCAAAGAAAATATGCTCTTGACATCATTACTGAAACAGGAAACAGCGGCTGCAAGCCTGCAATTACTCCTCTCGAACAAGGCCATCAGCTTGCTACTGTCGTAAGTTCTCCTCTCTCTGATCCAAAGAAGTATCGAAGGTTGGTTGGACGCTTAATCTACCTTACTCACACTAGACCAGAGCTGAGTTATGCTATCCATATACTCACTCAGTTCATGCAAACTCCAACAGAAGCTCACTGGGCGGCTGCAATTCGTGTCGTCAAATTTTTAAAAGGCACACTTGGCCAGGGAATTCTACTCAAGTCAGATTCTGATCTCACCCTCACAGTTTACTGTGATGCCGACTGGTCCTCTTGTCCTTTGACTCGTCGTTCTTTGAGTGCTTATGTGGTCATGCTTGGGGGATCACCCATTTCTTGGAAAACAAAGAAACAAGACACTGTTTCACATTCGTCGGCTGAAGCAGAATACAGGGCTATGTCAGTTGCTCTTAAGGAAATCAAGTGGCTGCGACGTCTTCTGGAAGGATTAGGTATCAAACAGGTTGCTCCATCACGATTTTTCTGTGACAGTAAAGCTGCAATCCACATCGCTGCGAATCCTGTCTTTCATGAACGCACAAAGCACGTTGAAAATGATTGTCATGCAGTTCGCGACGCTGTCACTGCAGGTCTAATCGAAACAGTTCACATTACTACACACTCTCAAGTCGCAGACATCTTAACTAAAGCTCTTGGTCGTGCCAAATTTGAAGAGCTATCATCCAAGTTGGGTCTTACGAATCTACACACTCCAACTTGAGGGGGAGTATTGGAGGACTTAAGCATCTAGATAAAGACTACTCGTATAGATAATGACAAACATTGTTTATCTCCTATTTTGTAGTAACTTAGGAGCTATCTCGTTACGATCTCTTCTTGTATAAATAGGCATTGCCTTGATCAATAACAAACACAGAGTTTTGGTATCTAATCTTACACGTTCCCTAATATGACGACTCTGACACTGTCTAGTAACTCGCTCGTAGGTGAACTTCCTACGAGCTTCGCTGGATCATATATTCAAATTCTGATGCTCAACGGACAAAACCTCAATGGGTCAATCTCAGTTCTGACAAGTATGCCTGTTTTAACGGTGGTGTCTCTGCAGGAAAACCGGTTCTCAGGTACCATACCGGACGTTTATGGTCTGACCTCGCTGAAAGTGTTCAATGTCAGTGGAAATAAGCTTACGGGTATTATACCTGAATCTATATTCAAGTTGTCGTCTCTTTCTTACGTGGGTTTGGGAAATAATCTTCTTCAAGGACCAACACCAGGCTTAATGCCTACAAACAATAGGTTTGACTTGAGAGGTGTCAATAGTTTCTGCTTAGATGTTCCAGGTGCTCCTTGTGATATGCGTGTTAATGCTCTGCTTTTGATCGTTGAAGGATCTGGTTTCCCTGTGATATTTGCCGAGAGCTGGAAAGGAAATGATCCGTGTAATGGCATGTGGTTAGGTATAACTTGTACCGGAGCTGATATAACAGTTATTAACTTCAAAGGCATGGGACTCACCGGCACTATCTCTCCAAGCTTTGTACTTCTTAAAGATCTTAAGGTTATCAATCTCTCTCACAACAATCTTACCGGTTTTATTCCAGAAGAGCTCACTAGGCTGAGCAAGTTGAAAAACTCTAGATGTTTCTTATAATCAGTTGGACGGTCAAGTGCCGCACTTTAGACCAAATGTTGTTGACACGACCGGGAATCATGTCCCTCGACCGGTTCCTGGTTCCATTGGTCCCTCTGCTGGAAAGATTGTGGGTTCTGTTATTGGTGGGACTGTGTTGGGTTTGCTTCTTATTGGATTTGCTATTTTCTTGTGCGTCAAGAAACAACACCATAAGATGGATCCTCAACAACATTCGGGTGACAAGATGCACTCAAGATTACAATAGATGGTAAAAGTTGGCAACCAGGCTCATGATGTATTGTGAATCTCATCACTGGTTCGGTATTGCCTTGACTCCAGAATTCACATCTATTTATTGATTTATTCTTTGACAATAACTATTATTTCTATTTTATGATTTTACCCAACAGCTGATTTATTTTACGGTCCTTAGACATTGTTGTACTTAAATTTTACTACAACTTCCAAAAATATATTCCAAACAAAAAAACACATGCTATTCAAAAACTAAAACTAAAACTACACAGTTGTAAATACATATGATGAATTAATTGCATGCTGTGCCTTCCTTTCACGTGGCCATATCAAAGATATCCGGGACTTATAAAAACGATTTTCTTCAAATAATTATTCATTTATTTACGTGTGTTTATTTACTTGTTCTGGTAATTATTTGTTTGTAAAGCAAAAAGAAATTATATTTGTTTGTAGAGACAGTGATCGAAACCGTTTGTATTTCTTTTACCTGTGTGTGTGTGTGATGGGAAACTTGAATGGCACATACAAACTCTCTCACCAAACAATGCCAAAGCATTTTTGTTCTAAGGAAATCCGCTAGGTTATTTTGTGAACTGATCCTCTGAAAATACTATTTCAGAAAAATAAGGTATTGTGCATGAATGGAATAAGTTTTAGAGATAAAGACCAAAATAAACCTAAAAAGTTTTGTCTCAAAAATAGCACCTAAAGAGAAAAAGATCAAAATAAACTTTATTAAAAGATGTAAATATATATTTATACATTTGGGTTAACTAATCTAAATTTAGGGTTTAGAGTTATGGGCTTGGGGTTTTGGAGTTAAGGTTTAAAAATTAATTTTTTTCAAAAATATTAAAATTTTAAAATAAAAAAAAATCTATTTTGGTCATTTTTTCTTTCAAATGTTATTTTTATGACAAAAACTTCAAAAATAGCTATTTGAGAGATTTGTCCTAAGTTTTATTATGCCGTAATAAAAGAATAAGTTTTATCATGGGTCATTGTTATCATTGTACATACTTTTATTTTCGTTTTGTCGGCAAGTTACATCTTTTAATACTGGCAAATAATAAAAAAAAACTTTCATTGGACCTTTCCCTTTCTGAGTCATATATCTTTCCATTATTTATTTTTGGTGTAACTATTCCATTATATCTTTTTTTCCATTATTCCATTTGTCAAAGAAATAAAAACAAATTATTTGGAAAAATGGAAAAGAAAAGGAAAAAAAGGAACAAAGAAGGTAAATATAAGAATAAAATTTCCGGAAAGAGCTCTTTCCTTTTCTCTCCCTTTTGTGTCCCCTATAAAAGGCTTACAGCCCTACGTAGATGAAGTTTGAATCAACGCCTCCTTCGTTTGCAACTGTGAGATTTTACTGATGATGAAGATTGTGAGGATGCTGCTTACTTTGCTCTGTTTGGTTGCCTTGGTGTACGGACAACCGAGTCCTGATACGGCCACCATGTTCGCTCTGAGAGACTCCCTGAAGTCTAAAAATCTCAACTGGTCCGACCCGAACCCTTGTGTGTGGACGGGTTTAGGATGCGACGCAGGAAGCCATCGGGTTAGCCGGATCGAAATCGGGAACAGAGGAGTCTCAGGAACCCTAACTTGTGCTCTAAGAAACCTTTCCTCTCTGACTGTTTTTGACGTCATGGGTAACAACTTAACCGGGAAGATCCCAAGTCTTGCTGGGTTGACTTCGTTAGAGAGGGTTCTCCTTAACGACAATGGCTTCACTCTCATTGACCTAGACTTCTTCACCCGTTTGAGTTCCCTCCAGTTTGTGAATCTCGACAACAACCCGTTGCGTCCATGGAACATCCCTTACAGCTTAACCGATGCGACTTCTCTTGTAGCTTTCTCCGCCGCCAACTCCAATCTTACCGGGGAAATCCCTGACCTTCACTGGAATGTAACGTTCCCTACATTGTCGACTCTGACACTCTCTAGTAACTCGCTCGTAGGTGAGCTTCCTACGAGCTTCGCTGGGTCATCTATTCAGATTCTGATGCTCAACGGGCAAAACCTCAATGGGTCAATCTCAGTTCTGACAAAGATGCCTGCTTTGACCAAGGCGTGGCTGCAAGAAAACCGGTTCTCAGGTGCCATACCGGTCTTTTCTGGTCTGACCTCGCTCAAACTGCTCAACGTTAGCGGAAATCTGCTTACCGGTATTGTACCGGAGTCTTTGGCATCTCTTTCTGATTTGGCTTTGGGAAATAATCTTCTTCAAGGACCAACTCCAAGCTTCAAGTCTAAAAGCCTGACCCTTGATATGACAGGGCTCAATAGTTTCTGCCTAGACGTTCCTGGTGCTCCTTGTGATCCCCGTGTTAACGCTCTGCTTTCAATCGTTGAAGCATTTGGTTATCCTCTGAGATTTGCGGAGAGATGGAAAGGAAATGATCCGTGTAATAGTACCATCAAGTGGGTAGGGATAACTTGTTCTGGAGCTGATATCACAGTTATTGACTTCAAAGGCATGGGACTCAACGGCACTATCTCTCCAAGCTTTGCACGTCTTAGAGCTCTTAAGGTTATCATTCTCTCTCACAACAATCTTAGTGGTTATATTCCACAAGAGCTCACTGAATTGAGAAACTTGGAAACTGTAGATGTTTCCTATAATCATCAGTTGTACGATCGATATTTTCATTTTGGGCCAAATGTTGTAGTCGTGCATGGGGATCCCGGCATAAGATACCATGTCCCTCCACCGGTTCCTGGTTACCTTGGTTCGTCTTCTCAAAATAATAATGTTGCAAAAATTGTGGGTTCTGTTATTGGTACTACTGTGTTGGTTTTGCTTCTTATTGGAATTGCTATTTTCTTGTGCGTCAAGAAAAAGAAGGCATACCATAAGATGCATCCTCAGCAACATTCTGGTGACCAAAATGCACTCAAGATTACATTGGGGAATCTACGTTGGTGGAAGTGAAAGTGGATTCATGTGGTATTGTGATGTTTTTGAGGGATGCTACCGAGAAAAATATACTTTTGGGAGAGGCGGATTTTGTAGTAGACCAGCTGGATTTTCCATTGACCATATTTCAGTTTTACTTTACAATAACTATTTTATTTTATGACTTTATTTAAAGGCACCTACATTGGTTAGAAAGAACTGAGTCTCTTATAAATTAATTTTAAAAGATAATCACTTACTTGACAGCTAAGGCCATGATTAATCCGGATCTTTTAAGGTGTGGTTTTTAACGTAAAATTTGTCTTTTTAATTTTTATTTTTTTTTACATTTTTCCCGCTAAGAGACGTCACTTATGGTTCTTATTTAAGAGACGGTTCTTAGGTTTTCTTAGTTAAAAACTAAAAAACATCTCTTAGAAAAGTTAAGAACCCCACCTTAAAAGACCCCGGTTAATCATGCTGTAACGAATGAGTTTCTTTAACTCTTTGATACAGCTCTTCCGCGAGAGACTTTTCTCTTCTCTTTCATCTTTTTCTTATTTTCTCATTTTCTTTTTATTGTTTAATTTCTAAGAAACTCATTAATACAATTCGTGGATTCTTTGATTTTACTGCAACTTCGGCATGATTATATTCCAAACAAAGAACACATGATATTACTGATATATATATACATCATGAACTACTGACATGTTGTACTTTCTTTTCATGTGGACATACCTCAGATATCCGGGAAATCTCTGAGGTTTTGATGAATGAATTATTTTCACGTTATCGAGCAACAACCTGAACAAATCCTAATTGTCAAAATATTGTGGACTCATTTTCACATTCTCGCTTGCAAAAAGCCTAGGAGCCCGTTTATATTTTCTCGCCCACTCAAAAAAACCCTTCGACTAAACTGAACCTAGTTCGTACGTACAATGTAGAATATTAATGATTTGTTCAATTTTTGTTTAGTTAAATGTAAGTTTGGACATTTTTTTGATCCGAAAATTTGAATTGGAATTGACCCAAAAACCCGATTTGGATTGGGTACAAATAATGTCATTTTACCCTACGGATTTTGTTGCGGAGGACTCATGGTATTAAATTCGACCCGAATTCAAAATCTGGTGGGATACCTAAAATAATCGAAATTTTTAGTTTATATTAATATATATGTTTGTTTTAGTATATTTTTAGTATTATATTTTTTTTTAAGTTTCAGATTCAAGTTTTCATGTATAGTTTTAGGTTTGAGGAAAATTTAGATTCTCACAAATAAAATTTAGGTAACCGGATAAAATTTTGGGCAAAACTTTAACTATTTGAATATGTTCGGGTATTTTTTTTTAAGTTTTCATGTACTTTTTTTAGTTTTATATATCATTTTGGTTTCGGTTTCTAAATACTTGAACCAACACAAAACCATTAGAAACAAAAAGTAGTGGATATTAACTGTTCCTAGACAATTAGATACATATTTACTCGGACCTAACAAAACTTGATTTAAAACAAAACTGAATTGATAAATTCTAATTATTCTATTAGACTACCTCAACGGTGGAAGCTCCCTTGGGGTTTCTAATTTTTTTTTTTGATTTTTTTTTTAAAAACTAAAAAAATGAACCAATCGCGAACTATCACGTGTCACTGGCTCGCAAAAGTTCAAAAATTTGTGGGTCCCATCCCTTTTAGAACCTCTCTAAAGAACTTCCGGATAAAAACCGAGCCAAACCTAACCCGATGACCCAAATGCCCAAACCTACCTGAAAGCCCGAAATAGAGACGCAAGGAACAAAACATATCATCACCGTCGTCCTCTTCAATCTCACTTTGCATCAAATCAAACGATCTCTCCAAAACCCTAATTCATCTTTCTCCGATCAATTGTTCGTTCCTTGCTCTTTCCGATACCAGGAATGCTTATTTCTAGCCGCTAATCGGATTCTCCAGCAGTCTAAACCCCTATTTTCTTCGTCTTCTAGGGTTCCGCATCGGGGAGTAACGATTCACAAGAGGAGGTTCAAAGATGTCTCTTCCGCTACTGGAGTGTAAGTACGTGACGGAGGAGTTTGTTCGCGAAGGGAAGAACGGTAACTACTGTTCTAAGCTGCCCAGCTCCGTACCAATGCTTCGTTTCCTCTACGAGCTTTGTTGGGTTTTGGTATACACGCTCACAAACCTTCTCTTCCTGTTTCTCCAATCTATGCGTATGTGTTCGAGTTGCTGAAGGTGCGTCGTATTGGGTTATTAGGTTCGTGGCGAGTTGCCGATTCAGAGCTGTAAGGCAGTGTTGGAGAGGGTGAAGTTTTTGGAGAATCCGTCGAGAGAGGAGTTAGCTTCTTGTTTTGCGGATGTTGTGACTCAGATAGCTCAAGATGTAGGCTTTCCAATGCTTTATTTGTAGATCTTAAAGTTTTTACATTTGTTTTGCTTTCAAATGATTGTATTGAGCGTTGGATTGTTTTCTTTGGTTGACTTTGCAGCTTACTATGTCGGGGGATCACCGTTCTCGCCTAACAAAATTGGTTAGTACTTTTACCTTGTAGCGACTGGTTGTGGTTATGTCTTGTTAGTCTTGGTTATGAAGTATGGACGATAAGTCCAGCTCTTTGAAGTTGCATCTTTAGATAAGATACCACATAGGAAACGTGTTGTTTTGCTATCAGTAGTGTCCTAAGATTCAGCTAGCTGTATGCTCATTTTGGGTGGGTTGCAAGAAGGAGCGTTATGAATACCTGATCCTTATCGTAAAAGGTTCCTTAAGCCTTAGGAGCTGAAACTTCTACCGTATTGCCTTCAGTTCTCTATTAGTGTAGTTTCTTCTTGACTTTAAATTGTATGTTTGATCCACAGTTCTCGAAGCTGCTTACTTGGTGTTACTAGTATTCGTGTTACTAGTATTCGTGTTACTTTATTGGTTTTCATGATTACATACTAAGTCTCTTCGTTAAAATATACTTTATGTTCTCGTTTAGCAGCGCCTCAAGTTTTTTAATGCTCGCAGCTAAATTTAGTTGTTTTCTTTTGTAGGCAAAATGGCTTGTGGAATCACAGACAGTTCCTCAAAGGATTTTCCAAGAGCGTTGTGAGGTAAACATTAGGTGACATCAAGCCAATGAATAATAAGGAAAATGCCCAACAAACAGAGTAGAAATTTCATAGTGATACTGATGGTACTCAAAGAAGAAATACAGCTTTGAGAAGTTTCTTAATGGAGGCCCCACTATTCCCCCTTACAAGTTCTACTCAATTATTAATAACTCCCTCACAGATAACCCTCACATATATACATAGGTGTTGCATATGCAAACCAGACAAACAGTTACAAGAACAAGTCTAATAGTAGATAGACTCTTTATTGTTATTGTAGCACTATGGTTGTTATCTAGATGTTAAACTTCAAGGCTGAAGCCACATTAATCCCTTAGAATGTTGAAAGGCCCTCCCAGATCTAGTGGACCAGCTTGTTTCGCTAAATATCCCTCTTCTTCTCACCATTCTCTCTATTTTCTTGTTTAGTAAGAAAGTTAACTTTTATGAAAGAGCTGATGATTGATTTCTTTATTTCTATTAGGAGGAGTTTTTATGGGAAGCTGAAATGGTTAAAATCAAAGCCCAAGATTTGAAGGGGAAAGAGGTGAGGGTTCACACTTATGTAACAACTGTATTATTGTGACATACAAATTTGCTATAGGGACAGCGGTAATTTGATAATGATATTATCCCTTTTAATCGTAAATACAGATGTACTGTAGTCTGATTTGTGTAATAGTTAGTTTGAGTGAGTTCCTTTTGTGGTATATTTATCTCTTAACGAGTTTCTCCTATACAATTGTAACTACAGATCATTGCTTAACTTACATTTCTGGTTTGTCCTACTCAGGTGCGATTAAACACTCGTCTTCTGTACCAGCAGACAAAGTTCAACTTACTCCGTGAAGAAAGCGAGGGATATGCCAAATTGGTCAGAGAAGATCTCCGGCTTTTATCTGTTGTCATTCTCTTTGTCCATTTCTTTTCTATGCTCTGTTGTTAGATACATCTTCGCTCTTTACTGCCTTTTCTGTGAAATCCACCTTAGGAATGCTCGTCTTTAATTATTGGAAGAAATCTCTTAAGTGATGCTGATTTCACGTTTACTTTTCACATGGTTCCCTTTGGAAGGAAAATCTTCTGCTAGTTTAATTATAGTTTAGTTTTGCAGAGTAGCCAACATATATGTCAGCAGAGTTTCTATTGATTTGTAGAGTTTGATTGAAGATTGGCAATACAACAACTTCATTAAAATAAATTCTTTTGTGGAGTGCAGATTACCCTTTTATGCCGAGGATCTGAAGGTTCTTCGCATAATACATCAGCAGCAACCATGGGAATTATTAAGGTTTTGCTTCTCCCAATACGTTATGTTTCACATGTGTATTCGGTTTATCTTTTCTGAACTAAAATATTTATTTGCAGTCATTAATTGGGCATTTTGACCTTGATCCAAACCGTGTTTTCGACATTGTAAGTTTTTCTGTCGCTTTCGTCTTTTGTTTGATATCAGAGAGTGCATCCCTTTGTCCTTCCCTATTATGTATATTCCCTTTGTTTTGACGAATAGGTTTTGGATTGCTTTGAACTTGAACAAGATTACGACACGTTTCTCAATCTAATTCCTATCTTTCCCAAGGTTTGGAATGTCTCCTCGTGTTGTCATATTCTACCACTTAGCCTGAGAGACTATTTTTGTGCTAAACCCAATCTCTTTGATATGCAGTCTCATGCTTCACAAATTCTTGGATTTAAATTTCAATACTATCAGAGATTGGAGGTGAATAGCCCAGTTCCATCTGGGCTCTATAAGCTTACGGCCTTGCTAGTGAAGAAGGATTTTATCAATCTTGAAAGCATGTTAGTAATTTTTTCCTTCATCTGTTTTCCCTTTCTTTTCTTACTTTGGTCCTTAAGAGCCACTGGGGAATTTTTAGTCGAGCATTATATGTTGCCTCAAGGAAATAAACTGGTTTTATCTCTTTTCCGGAGGCGATTGGTTTTCTTTTCATTGTGTGAGCGTAAGGCTATATAAGTTGTAATCTAAATGAATGATCTTTCTGCTTTATGTATTTTTAGCTGGTTGGTAGCTATGTCTCTTAAGCTTGTTTCTTGATGCAATCTGATAGGAAATTGGTGGGATTTTGATTACTCTTCACTTCATGTGGGGTTTTGATTGTCAAAACTCATTTTGGCTGTTCTAAGATACTTACTTCGAGATTGCTCTTGGGGATGACTACCTAGTAGATAATTTATTATCTTGCAAGTGATTCATTCCAATCAATATCTTGTTTTACGAGCACTGATTCGGTGATTACAAGATTACTTCATTTTCTTGTGTTAATAACAAGTGAAGCTATACTAAATCTATGGACATATGTTCTGATGTTGTTTTCCCAATTTGTGAGAACAGATATGCACATCTGCTACCTAAGGACGAAGAAGTTTTTGAGGATTATAATACTTATTCTGCAAAGCGTTTTGAAGAGGTACAATTCAAACTGTCCTCTTCCTTTATGAAGTTCGTAGATGCCTGTGTATAGATGTTTTAAGATAGTTTTGTTCTGGCCCAGCGTAAGTTGTCTATATGTTTTCTTCTGAATTAATACATTTTCCTTTTTTAAGACAAACGAACAAACTTGTTTCCGCTGCACATAAGATGATCTGCTCATCTTGCCCAGATTGTAACTAATACTTACATACAAAGCAGTTCTCCATTTTCCTGGAAGCCAGCTAATTATTTGTTGTTTTGAAGCCTTTCTTTCACATGTTCATTGACGAGTTGTGATATTTGCAAATTCCTCCTTTTCTACAGGCCAACAATATTGGAAAGATAAATCTTGCTGCTACTGGGAAGGATCTTATGGATGATGAGAAGCAAGGAGATTTCAAAGTAGATCTCTATGCTGCTTTAGACATGGAAACTGAAGCTGTTGCTGAGCGAATACCAGAACTTGAAAATAATCAGACTCTGGGCCTCCTTGATGGTTTCCTCTCTGTGGACGACTGGTATTCCTCCTGATTTATATAAAACCTTCAACCTTTCTGAAAGCTTTGCCATCCCCATTTTCTTCTTCTTTATTAACAAATCTACTATCATCAAAACATCTGATTTAGTAACACCGCCTTGAACCACTGCTTGTGAAGTTTCAAGTTATATTTCTTCATGAGCGTGATACTTATTCTAGGATTACTGTGTATGTGACTGTTAACTTTGTGATAATTGGATCACCTTTTTGTTTATTACTTGAAATTGAACTTAGAGGACATGTCGGATACTGCGTTCTGCAGAATTGACATCTAACATTGATACTATCATGAAAACGTTGCTTACATTTTAAACAAAGCTACTTTGTATGTCTTATTTATACTAAGGCCATATTACTTCACTCTTCCCTTTCTGTTCAACGGAAGTGAAAGCTCCTATTTTTTGTTAACCATTTACTTGTCTCAGGGATCATGCCAATATCATGTTCGAGCGTCTTGCGCCTCTTAATCCAGTGGCTCACAATCATATATGTGATGGCTTGTTTAGGTTAGTGAGTGAGCTCCGGCTATTTTGTCCTCAGATGTATAATTGCTTTCTTGCTTTTCATATTTCACTCCAGCTCTATGTATCACCTAAGTACTACAGCAGCTCTGGCCACTAATCTATGATGAAAACAATAATATTTTGCTCTCGGTTTCAGGCTTATTGAGAAGTCAATCACTCATGCTTATCGCATTGCTCGTCAGACACGTTTTCAAATTCTACTTCTGCGGGTACAGAAAAGATTACCCACGCTGCTAATACAACTGCCAATAAGACTTCTCCAGATTTTCCGAAAGATGTGTTTCAGATGCTTGTTACAGTTGGGCCCTACTTGTACCGTAATACACAACTGCTGCAGAAGGTGCACTGACCTTTAAATTTCTGATGATACAAAAGATTGAAGATTGAAGCTGATACATTTTAACCCTTGTGGCAGATTTGTAGAGTATTAAGGATTTACTACTTGTCGGCCTTAGATGTTGCTCGCAGTAGTGATGGGTCATCAAATCAAGAAGGTAGTGCATATAAGCACCTGAAGGAAGCTAGGTTTAGAGTGGAAGAAGCCCTTGGAACATGCCTTCTGCCATCGTTACAGTTAATACCTGCAAATCCTGCAGTTGGTCATGAGATTTGGGAAGTGATGAGTCTCCTTCCATACGAGGTTAACTTACTTCTGTTTCTTGTTCCAAATATTTTTTCTTGCGTAGAACGTGGTCGTTTATCCAGCTGATTAGTTTTGTGTTTAGGCTCGTTATCGCTTATATGGTGAGTGGGAAAAGGAAGATGAGCGGAATCCTTTGCTGTTGGCAGCAAGGCAAGTGGCTAAGGTATAGCGCAGTATAACTTCTTCGACCTTTTATTCTTATATTATACAGCTGGAAATATGCATCTTCAGACCCTCAGGAGCCATTCTCGTATGTCAGTTGGACACTAGATGGATTCTGAAACGGCTTGCAAAAGAAAATTTGAAGCCGTTAGGAAGGATGGTGGCTAAACTAGCTCATGCCAATCCCATGACGGTGCTTCGGACAATTGTGACTCAGGTGTCAATCTACCGCAAAATGTGGTTTTGCTACTATTTATGTAGTCAGTATTGTTCAGACGGCTAACTGTTAGGTTCTTGTTGCAACAGATTGAAGCATACAGAGATATGATTGCTCCTGTTGTAGACGCCTTCAAGTACTTGACACAGGTCAGTACCGCCTTGTGCGTCTTGTTTGCTTGCTATGCCGTTGTTGATCTAATACCTTACCCCAGGTTTTCCTACACATGCTTTATGAATAAAAATATAACGGATGGTCTTTATGCCAGTGTCTTATTTTAGAGTGCAAAGTAATATACGAGTGAGTGTGATTTCGCTTTGCAGGTTTAGTGATGCATTTAGTCATTCGTTCTAGCATTCATTCGGTTAGTTTTAGAATGTCGGAAGGGGGGTATGTTGGTTTGGCTGATACCCAAACATGAGCTTCCGAAGAAGGCTCTAATGAGATGAAATAGTACATTGTAAACCCATGGTATATTGGGATGCAGTCAGATGGATCCTAACATTTTCTTTCAAAGATCGTTTTTATTTAATGTTATAGTACATTGAGGTAATTTATCATGTCTTCTTTTTCTGGCTTAGTACGTATAACAATCTTTTGTGTGCTAGGCTATCTGGAATCAGCTTTCCTTTCTAAGTTATTGTTGATATTTAGAAGCTTCTGATGCACAATCTGATGCTTTCCAAATTCTTCCTGATACACAGCTCGAGTATGATATCCTGGAATATGTCGTGATTGAGAGACTGGTGCAAAGCGGACGAGCTAAACTCAAAGATGACGGGATTAATTTATCAGACTGGCTTCAATCTCTGGCTTCATTTTGGGGTCACCTGTATGTGTTTTTCTTATAATGCATTAATACATGCTAGAAATAGTTTCGTTACATTTTCAGAGTGAGAACTAATTGCTAAGGTTGTACATGCTAGAAATAGTTTCATTACATTTTCAGAGTGATAACTAATTGGTAAGGGTGTTTTATTATTTGTGATTGCATAGTATAGGCGTATTGCAGTTATGCCCAGGATAGAAAAGCACTTGTGCACGAGTGCTTTACTCTAGAAGTTGACGAGTACCTTATATGCTGACATGATCTATACTAGTATGCCTGGTAGGATGAAGAGTGCTTTACTCTAGCCATTAGTTTTTTTAGGTGTTCATCCTGTTAGTTTCTCCATGTGTTTCTTCTCATGAGGGTTTTTATTTTTTCTCGGAATTCCATTAGAATCTTGTCATTTCGCCAATTTTTATCTGCATTATGCATATATAGTAGTATCATTCAGAAAGTAATAAAGCTGTGAAGGCCATCATTTTGGAGTATTTCGATAAACAGTATCACGTTATCCAGGTGTAAGAAGTATCCATCAATGGAGTTAAGGGGTCTTTTCCAGTATCTCGTTAACCAGTTAAAGAGAGGCCATGGGATTGAGCTTGTTCTTCTCCAGGTTGGTTTGTATTCCGCAGTTTCTTATTATCGAAGTTGTTCAAACTAATGGTGGTTGCCTCATTTGACAATGATTTGTAGGAACTAATCCAGCAGATGGCAAATGTACAATACACTGAGAACCTTACTGAAGATCAGTTGGATGCCATGGCAGGAAGTGAGACATTACGTTATCACGCAACATCCTTTGGAATGACACGGAACAACAAGGTTTGTCTTTTTAGATCTTCATTAAAATAATTTCTTATTAAATCTTGAGAGGGGCCAACCTTTGGTCTTTGCCATAAGTGCATGTATTTGTTAAATGTTGTTAGAGAAAATTGGGCTGTTGTCAAAGAATTCAGGTTCTTTTTTTTTTCCAAGAAATCTGAATGAAACACTGCTAATTTGGTTGTATTCAAGTTTGACCCCTACATCTTTGATTTAGATCATCGTTTGCAGCTGCATATATTCTGACACTGTTCTGTTACTTGTCTATGCCTTAAGATGCATACATGTTTGCAAGGTTGTAACATAGTTATTTATCGAAAGTCTGACATTTAGAATGTCTGGTTTTGTAAGAAAATACATTTCATTCAAGACCTCTTTTATACTTCTATAGATGTTAGGTTCCGTACATAAAAAAAACATATGAGCTGCGATAGTGCCATCAGTATTAATATGCTTTATTTGTTTATTTAATGCATTTCTTCCTGGTTTTTGCAGGCACTTGTCAAATCATCCAACCGTCTACGAGATTCGTTACTTCCAAATGATGAACCAAAGCTAGCTATCCCCCTTTTGTTACTTATCGCCCAGCATCGTTCTCTGTAAGTTGATAAATCTGACTGCGCAAAATTGTTTGGCATTATTTGTTTGCATGGAGCACTTGTCTTAATTGGAGCATATTTTTCTACAACATATACCTGGAAACTTAAATTGACACGGAGATAAAAATACCCTATTAGATCGGTATGTAAAATACATATCTACATTGTAGATTTATATTTAGTCTGACCACGGGCGATGTTCGTATCTCTAAATCGAGTATGTGTGATGTACACCTATTCATCTAGTCAACAAACTATGATGCTCTATATTTATATTATAATTGTTATGACAATGTAATTACTTTATATGCAGAGTTGTGGTAAATGCGGATGTACCCTATATTAAGATGGTCACTGAACAGTTCGACAGATGTCATGGAATTCTTCTCCAATACGTGGACTTTCTTTCTAGCGCTGTTAGTCCTGCTACTGCTTATGCTCAGCTCGTACCTTCGCTTGAAAAGCTTGTTCACACATACCATCTGGAGCCAGAGGTCTTTTGATCTTCCTTTCCTTTGCCCTTGTTTTTTGCCCTTGTGTTATTGCACTCTTCAGCAATATGGATTTCAGCACATTTCGCATGTCTTCTGTTCTTTAGGAATTATTATCTTAATTTTGCGATTACTTCACTTTGCTATTATTGCTTCTTCTTTTTTAATTACTCTCTGCATTATGAAGCCCAAACTTATGTTTTGAATGCCCTGCCAGGTCGCTTTTTTGGTATTTCGACCTGTGATGAGGCTCTTCAAGTGTCGACGGAATGGTGATGTTTCATGGCCTCTGGACAGTGGGGAATCTATTGATGCAGATTCCGATATATCAAAATCTGAGACTTCCATGATTCTTGATGTCGGCACATCTGAAAAAGCTGTAACGTAATATTTCAACTCAAAACTTTAGCATATTTGGTTGCAGCAACATTGTGGACGTGATGTTTTTTTAAAGTGTCAAGTAGTCTCTTTCTGAAGATATGATGTGATAATAATCAATTATTTAAGTGAATTACACCTAGATGCTGATCTATTGGACTTTCTCTCGTTGTTAATATGTTTGCAGGTGGTCTGATGTTCTTGATACAGTAAGAACAATGCTGCCCTCGAAAGCTTGGAATAGTCTGTCGCCAGACCTCTACGCTACATTTTGGGGGCTTACTCTATATGATCTCCATGTTCCCAGAAGTCGTTATGAATCTGAGATATCTAAACAACATGCTGCCCTTAAGACTCTTGAAGAGGTTGCTGATAATTCTAGCTCAGCAATTACGAAGAGAAAAAAAGAGAAGGAAAGGATTCAAGAATCTCTTGATCGTCTGACCGGTGAACTGAAAAAGCATGAAGAACATGTTGCCTCTGTCCGTAGAAGACTTTCACGTGAAAAGGATAAATGGTTGAGCTCCTGTCCTGATACATTGAAGATCAATATGGAGTTTTGCAACGTTGTATTTTCCCACGTTGCACATTTAGCATGGCAGATTCTGTGTACTGTGCTATGTTTGTACATATGCTCCACTCTCTTGGAACACCCTACTTTAACACAGTCAACCACATTGATGTACTTATATGTAAAACGCTACAACCGATGATCTGCTGCTGCACTGAATACGAAGTTGGAAGACTTGGGAGGTTTTTATTCGAGACCTTAAAGATTGCATACCACTGGAAGGTAACTCTCGAAATTTTATTTTAGTTTTAGATGAAAATATACAATTGGGTTATTTCTTGACCTAGTTCTAATGCTGATGTTGTCGCATATATTTTCTCAGAGTGCAGAATCAATCTATGAAAGTGAGTGCGGGAACATGCCAGGGTTTGCTGTTTATTATAGATACCCGAACAGCCAGCGTGTCACATTTGGACAATTTGTGAAGGTTAGAAATCCTGATTCTTGACTAGTAACTGAAACTGTTATTTGCTATATTTTAGACTCGAGAACTGATTTTATACTGTTTCAAGTAAAGGATTGTTTTAATGTCAGCTGGATGTTCTTGCCTTTTAATGTTGATTTGTTGAACTAATGGCATGGCGCGTAGAAAAGTATTAAATACGTTTTTAAGATGTAACTGCATTGCTTCTGCTCAGTGATTTTGACATATTTCATTTAATCTTTGAATATGTTTTCCCTATGTATTTCTACTATTTAGCTTCACATATTCTGCTTTAGTTACTGGTGGCAGAGTTTTGTTCTTATGTGTATTTATGACTGTTTCATCTGTTGATGTCTCTGAAGGTACATTGGAAATGGTGTGCAAAAATCACAAAGCTTTTGATCCAGTGTCTGGAGTCAAATGAGTACATGGAGATTCGTAATGCCCTAATTATGCTAACAAAAATATCTGGAGTTTTCCCAGTTACTCGGAAAACTGGGTATAATATCGAGAAACGGGCAAGTACCTCTTTACTAGCCAGTCTTATGAATATGATTTAAATTGGTCTTATGTGTACATCTATTGTTTCATGTGCTGTTCTTTGTGAAAAGATTAATGTTTCCGTTCTTTGTTGATATTGTCTCATAGGTAGCTAAGATTAAAAATGATGAGCGAGAGGACCTTAAGGTCTTGGCAACTGGTGTTGCCGCTGCTCTGTCTGCAAGAAAAGTGAGTGCTAACCAGAGCAATTTATATTCAGTATTTTTTGCAATTTTCACTGAATGTCGAGTATTTGCAGTCATCATGGGTTACAGACGAAGAATTTGGCATGGGTTTCCTTGAACTAAAGGCTCCGCCAGTACATACTCCTAAACATACTCCTTCCCAGAATGGCGTGGTAGGTGGCGTCTCTCAAGGTGAATCAACTGGGGGAAGAGCTACTGTTAACCAGCAGCCTGAGTCTGGCGGCAAGGACCAGTTGTCAAAAACTAAAACACCAGATGGAAGAACGGAAAGTATACCTTCAAAATCTGATCAAGGACATCCAAAATCGAAGGGAAGCAATCCATCGGATGCCCAATCATCCATGTCTAAGAAACCAATGGACCAAAAGGAAACAGATGAATCACCCAGAGTTTCTGATGAGAATCCTGTCAAAGCTGGTTCAAAGTATTCTGAAGCCGAGGTATCATCATGTTCTCTGCTCTTTTTTTTTCAAGTTAGCAACTCCTGCTTTACTTATAACCCAAAAGTTGTCACTAGCACTACATAGAAATTATATAGGAAATTTATCCTGCCCCTTCTACTTCTTTGACAGCTCCATTTCTAAAGAACTGTCTTGGGAAAGTGTTGATTAGGCATTGTATTTGGGATTACCGTGTAGCCATGGACTGTGTATAGCCTATCCACTCACGTGGGCTCTGGGTTGTGAGTGGAAACGCTAAGGTCAATTGATTTAATCCCAAGATATTGCAGCGTACTATAATATATATTCTTCGCCTTCAACCCAACCTATCCCCACCCTTTTAATGTTGGAAGTTGCTCGCTGAAATATTTCAGCTAATCAACATTTCAGGAAGATTTCGGACTTGAACTCTATATCATGCTTAATTTATTTTTGGTTGGCAGTTAAAAACTTCTAAACGAGGTGCATCGGCTGCATCGATCAACAAATCAACAAAGCAAGACTTGGGAAAAGATGATGGAAAGTCCGGTAAAGCTGTTGGAAGATCATCCACAGCTGACAACGATGTTATTTATCTGGGGAGCAGGCAAGCAGGTTTGACCAAAGCTTCTCCCAGCACAGCAGGCAATGGTAGCTTAGCTTCTGGTTCGTCCAAAGGTTTGATCTCACCCACAAAATCATCAGACGTTCTTTGAAGCTAGTGGAAACTGGACAGACTTGTCAGTTATTCTAACTTTAATCTCTGATGCAGTGAAAGATGATGGTGCTGAAGCTTCAGATACACAAAAGCAATCGACGCGGACTGCTCATTCCCCTAGGCATGAAATTAGCACTTCTTTGAGGTCGAGTGATAGGTTACAGAAACGAGCTAATGCTGTTGAAGATAGTGACAGAACAAGTAAACGCCGTAAATCAGATGCTGAGCACAAAGAGCATGATAGTGAGGCTCGACTGGGTGATCGAGACAGATCAGCAGAGGCTAGGGTGGATTTAAACAAAACACCCAGTGATGACCAAAGCAGCCAGAAAGATCAAGATAGGGCAAAGGATAAGGGTAATGAAAGACAGGACCGAGACCACAGAGAAAGGATCGAGCGTTCTGATAAAACTCGTGCAGATGATGTGGTAAAAGCACGAGATAAATCCTTGGAACGCTATGGTAGGGAGCGCTCAGTTGAGAGGGGGCTTGATAAAGGAACAACTAGGAGTTACGATCGAAACAAGGATGATAGAAGCAAATTGCGTCATAGCGAGGCGTCACTTGAGAAAGCTCATGGTGATGATCGTTCTCTTTCTCAAGGTTTACCCCCACCTCCACCTCTACCTCCTAATATTGTTCCACAATCTATGGCCTCGAAAGAAGATCCCGAAAGGAGGGCCGGAGGAACAAGACATTCTCAGAGGCTTTCCCCGAGGCATGATGAAAGAGAGAGACGACGCTCTGAAGAGAATACATCAGTTTCTGTGGAAGATTCAAAACGAAGAAGAGATGATGATATTCGTGACCGAAAGCGAGATGACAGAGAAACAATAATTTTGAAGGTAACATGCGCTTCTCTTTATCTATTTGGTATCAAAACTATAAAATGTCAACTGTAGCGTAAATGCATCAGCATATGAATAAACATATTATGTCTACTCTATGCAGGGAGAAGAAAGGGAAAGAGAGAGGGAAAGAGAGAGAGAAAAAAGTATCCCTTTGAAAGATGATTTTGAAGCCTCCAAGAGAAGGAAGATTAAGAGGGATCAACAGGTGTCATCTGCAGAGCCAGGGGAATACTCTCCAATGCCACATCAGTCATCTTTATCAATCGGCATGGGACAATCATCGTACGAAGGCAGAGAGCAGCGAAAGAGCAGTAGTAGTATGATCCAACATGGAGGTTATCCTGAAGAGCCAAGCATCAGACTTCTTGGTAAAGAAGCTTCCAGCAAGATGGCTCGTCGTGATCCTGACCCGTATCCTTGAATACCAACTTACATAATCTCTCTGCTTAGTGTTTTTGCATCATGAAACACTCCCTTATGTGATGCATCATTGATTGTGTACCTTCAGAGTTTTCTTGACCATTGGTATAGAATGTATGATCGTGAGTGGGAAGAAGACAAGAGGCAGAGAGCAGAACGGAAGCGGAGAGATCGGAAGTAGAAGACTTCCATGATTCCAAGATCCTTATGTTTGTTTTACGATTTTTTTTTTGATCTTTTCTATTGGTTTTATGAAAAATCAGAATTTTTTGGTTAAGAGAGTTTTGAACTTCTACATTACTGTGATTGATATGTTTCCTTCCCAATCTCAACAATGCAAGAACAATCACGAGTTAGGCATATGCTTTTCACGTTGGTATGTTTTATGTATAAGCATTACAAAAGAATAGGTAAAACTTTTATACCATCTCTAATGTATATTATTATTATTTTTCTTTTAAACTAGAGTTTCAATTAATTCTATTATAAATAGGAAAATAGGAAAATATTTTTTTTAAATAAAAAAAGAACATGGATTTGGTTAACTTTGCTTCTAAATACCCTTTTATAATATAAATTATTTCAGTTGAAAACATAAATTAAAAAATTATGTTTAAAGAAAATATTATTAATAATATACATTTAAAATTAACGTTAATCATAAATAATATATTAGAATATCATTAATTAACTAATTTTTATTAAAATTTAAAGGATTTGAAATATAAAATAATATAAAAATCAAATTTAAAAATTGGAAGCTGATAAAATAAAAAATGGATTGGAAATGTTCTTAGTTCCATTCATTGGTCTGCCTAGTGTCTGTCTGACTGTCTGTAATGGCTCCAAATATTCTCCGAAGCTGAGAGCCTATACTTTGGAAAGTCTATTGGTAACAGCAGACTCTAAGATTTCTTGTTAGGCATTCACTTTTGATCCAGAGTGACTATTTTATATTGGAGTGAAACTGGTGATAGATCCATCATATTCTTTTACTGTTATAGTTGATGATGTGAGATTATCAGTATAATGTCTCTAAGTTATATTCTGTTGCACCATCTTGGTTAATCATGTTTGGTTGATGATGCGAGATTATCAATCTGACGTATTGCTTTTGGTTTTTTTAATGGTCAGATAATTGAGTTAAGTGTCCAAAACGATCTCGTCAAGCAAGGCCACCCTATTATTTGTCCTAAGGAATTTACATTTTCATAAAATTAGAGAATCTTCCGAATTTCAAACGAATCGGTAATTATTTTCCTTTCAAATTAACACAAAAGAATATTTGAATTAAAACTAATACTATGTAGTAATTGCCTCCACTCAGTTCAGGTCTCCATAAGTTCTCCGCATGATTAATCTCGGAAGAACGAAAGTTATGTTTTGATCATCATCGAAGGCAATTACTACGTATCATATCAGAGATTAGAGAGTGGATTCGTCATAAAAAAAAAGAAACAAGAAAATAAAGCTTAAACAAGCAACAAAGGTGTTTGTGTCTGAAGGTTTACGATCCAATTTATATGCCACGGGAGGCGAGTAAACCCTAGCTCAATCTTTGGGTAATCTTCCCCTATAATGGGCCTTTTGTTATTTACTTATTGGGTCTTTCAAGACCAGCCCATTAGTTTAGTTATTAATCGTTTTTCGTCATTTTCTTTTTATTTTTTGTCAGAAAAGCTTTCATTTTTCTTTCTTTTTTGGGTCTCAATTTGATTCATTCAACTTTGAAACAAATACAATGGCCTAAGTGTTAGCCAGATTATTACATATTGTTGATCAGACAACCTATCACTCTTTGCTAATTGATGAACATGATACACTAGATTTCTAGAAACATGCTTTGAAAGAAAATATTTTGCTTGGAGAGATTGAGGATATCTTGAATCACCATGGGAGCTTCATTACAAGCAATGCTTTGGTTCCTTGCTAGGTAATGAGGCTTCAAGCTTTTGAATAGCTGAGCATTATCTCATAGAATTGTAATATTTTTGTAGTGTAGTCTATGTAGCTGTAGAACAACTAGCAAAATTGACATTGCTTCAACTTTTAGCGCTAAGTTTGTTAGAGCAGTTGCTGAACTTTCTTGAATAATAAAAGTGCTTTGTCGACTGTATAAGGACCACTTTATTTTTGCAATTTTATTATCAAATTTCCAGGAAGCATATGTAATGCAATAAACCATTGATTTAGATAGAAAGATGTCGCTGATGGACTACAGTTGAGTTATACATTGACTTTGCAAGACATGTTTATCTTCTAACATGTATTTCTTCCATAAATTCATATCCATAATTGTTGTTTTGATGATCTGTACAATATGTTGCCAATTGTTTTCAAATAATAATCTATTACACATGTTTTATATTCTCTCTACCCTATAAACTATGCTAAATTTCATGGTGACTTTTTGTATTATCATTAGCTATTTTATGAGTGAACAGCAAGAGATTATTAGTACCAGGACATAAGCTCTGTGAGTGATCATGGCATGCCAACTGCCATATTTCTCTAGAGATACGACATTAAACAACATATTAAATTTTCTCTCATTGCTCTCTGTGATTCCTCGTGCATGAGTGCCATGTATCTCGGATCTAGAATTGTTTATCTGATTATATTTTGTCTCTATTATTAGTTGTATTGTTTTTGGAGAATTTGCTTAATTCTGTCGGTTTTGTGTCTTCAAAGGCTTTGGTCTAGAGGTTAGTATGACTTTTATTTGCATAAAGGTAGATGACTTGCTAGGTTAGTATCTCATCGTGGGCAATACTTTTTTATGAATGAATGTATTTTCCAGTGAAAAAACAATACCAAACACTATAAGAACACACTCAATTCTAAGATCTTGAAAATGAGCTTTATCAACTATAAAATAATTAGACATTTTTTTATTAAATAACTAAAATTTATTTTCTTTTAAAGTAAAACTGTTTAAAACTGAGGTGTTTTGATGGAGTTTTAAAGAGTACTAGATTCGTTGTCCGCGCTACGCGCGGATTATGTACTATAATTTTATTTTTATTTTGTTTTTCATTTTTTGTAAACAAAATTAGACAACAAAACATATGATAATAGTTTTCAGTTTTTTTTTTTCTAACTTCTTGAACTGATAAATTTCTTTTTACTATAATTGATATTACATTGCTGATTTGTTTTGGTTTGGTGTTCTTACATGCTATAGCTTGAAGATGTCTCTGTATTAATTTTGTAATTTATTCTCTTTAGTGGGAAAGAATGTTCTTGGTTAGGACTGGATTATTTGGTAAATTGATGAACAACTGCTTGTGAGAATCTTTTACGTTGTGCTATCTCTTTCATTTTTTTCTTCGAGTTTTATTTTTTTGTGCTACTGTAATTTGTTGTTTGTGTTTGATTTTACAAAATCTTACATAGTTCTGTCTGAATATTTCTGAAAAAATTCTGAGCAAATGTTTAGTTTCTAACCATACTTTTTATAGAATCAGTGCAGTACCGTGAGATTAGAGAAAAACAAAAACATTATGTGTGAATTCTAGTGTTATATATATTTTAAAATAAATTTGATGATGTAGAAGTATAAAAAACTATGATTGAACGCGCGCACACACACATATATATATCTATATATATATATATATGAAAATCATTTTTAAAAGTATAATGCATCTAAATAGTTTATACTAATTCTACATGTAAGAATTGAGTGAACTAATCATACTAAAATATCGTCCAACCCTTAGAACATGTTAGAAATAAAATCTATAACTAAGTGAATCTGCAAATTATCTCAGTTTATAGAATAACCATTTTGTACTATAGCTCTCTCCTAAGGTCAACTTTAGTGAAGCACCAAAATACCAATTCATCTCCAATTAAACATCAATTATGACAATATCTCACTAAATTTGGTGTTTGTGAATAGTGTTCATAACACCAAATATTAAAATCATGTATTTAATATTTTTTATCTAATATATGTATATTTGTATTATTGATATTTTATTATATTAAAATAAATATCATAGTATTATTTGTATTATTTATATTTTATTTATTGAAACAATCATAGTATTTTGTATTTTTTTGTTTTTACATTACTAAAAATTTTAATTATGTAATTTTAATATAAATATTTTAGCTTTAACTAATATTTGACATAAAATAAATAAATTGATATATAAACTAACTAAAAAGATAAATAAAATAAATATATAAAGAATGAAAACATAAATTACCAAATTTTGATAAATAAACATAAAACCTAAATATTGTAAATATAATTAGTCAGTTATGAATAATTAATCAATTAAAATATTTTAAGTAAAATATTATTAATATAAATAATAATTTGGTGTGAAATTTGGTATTATAGTTGGAGTTGTCCAAAAACAATGTTAGCTCCACCAAAACAAAGAACTCACATATATCCAAACGCATACAAAACTTTTACTTTTTTTTTCAACAAACACAAGTATCATTTGCCATATTTTTTATTTCATCATTGGCGAAGAGTTATTGAATGTTTCGCCAGACAATATAAATAAATTTTAACATTTTTGGATTAAATAACCTTTTGAAATTAATAAATTATATAACAAAATTAGTACCTGGCATGTAAGAGCTATTTTAGCCAACTCTGGAGCATATTATACTTAATAAAACACTACTTTGATATTTTGGAAAACTCTATAATTCAGTGTAATCTAACAGCAGTATGCACATCAAACGTTGTTTATCATTTTTTCTGGTAATTCATATATAAAGAAGAATATATATCATGGAATTATTTATGAATTTGTAATTCCAAAAGCAGTTATATATGTTCATCAAATATAAATAGTTAAATGATAAATTGATTTCCTTAACTTAATAATGTGCCAAGAAAATTTAGAAGAGTCAAAAAATATATACTTAAATTATCTTTTATTTGAAACAATTTGAACTGTTTAGGTATGTTAAATATAATGATTGACAATAACTGATATGATTCTCTTGTAAGAACACCAGCATCAATCCTTAACATGAAACTGCAAACTCAGACGTCTTCATATTATTTGGGGATCGCATATGTAACTTGTATGAAACTTCCAACAAATAAGCCCAAAGGACACTAATACTCAATGAGCCAGAAATGTGTTGATCATTGTCTTATCCTTGAACAGAAGTAAGCTTTCTTGTTGTCAAAATCCTTTAGACGGTGCCGTAGAAGTTAGAATCACAGAAAGAGACTTTTCCATGTAATCTTGGATTTGTCCTAACAAATTAAAAAAAGGTCTATCCTTATCCGCAAACTTTGCAACTTGAGGGAACCTTAGATTTTTCCCAAGAATATACACTGGATTTAGATGATGAACTATGAGAGGATTTGTTTACTTATCTATCTATCACATTCGCATGATCCTGCTGTAATATTGATGGAGTTTAAATTTTCTCACATAGAACAAAGAAAAACTCAATAGGAACCTCTGAGTTCCCGAAGAAAAAAGGAACAAAGAAGAGACCCCACAGGCATGATCACCGGGATTTACATTGGATACGGTTGTTTGTAGCTGCAGTATGATCCAGCTGCAACTCAGTCATGTTGATACACTGGCTATGTTTTTGCAGAAGGGGCTCTAATACCGCATTTAGTCTTTTCATAATGTTTGTTCTTCAGGTTCTGTTTCCTCTTCGGTTCCAGTAATGCTACCATTAATAGCAGAAGTTATTGAGCTAAGAAGATGTAGAACACAGAGAAGGAAGCACCTGCCATGGATCATGTAATGTGACTCATATGTTGTGTTTTGCTCAGTGTTGCCAGCTCACACCTCACAAGTAGATGAGGCACTCAACCCACTCGCCAACTGTGATTTTAAGCGCAAAAACTTCCACAGAGCAGAGAGCTGAACAAAGGGTTAGCGTTTGAGCAACCCGTCCGTCAACCATTTTGGGGCAACCCTTTGGATCTCCGATTCATTCACCTGCCATTGCAATATGCAGCTTCAGCTGCCTCTGGGGACATTCTTTTATTTACCTCCTATGAGAATTTAAAAAAAAAAATGAACAAATTTACCAAATAATGATGAGCTAACTATGTTGTGATGGTGGACTAACCAACACAAGATAAATAGATATTTATACAACAAATTCATTCTGCTAATAGTTAATCTGGAATTACTTATCAATGTTTGGATTTGAGTCTCTTTTTTCATCTTTAAAAGATTTTCATGTCATGATGCTCAAGTCAATGGTGTGGCTTATGTGAAGCGGATGCAGCATTAACCAAGATCCATCCACCAACTGATTAACCCTCGCCTTTTCTGCTTTCTCAAGAACATTTTTTGACGCCACATTTTTCATTTTCTTGGCTATTCCCAAGTGCATTATTCTCGGTCATTTACCTAGTACACAATATCAACTCGAGCACATTTTATCAAAGAGAATACTATAGTCTTTCCAACAAACATGCAACTTATCATTTCTTATATAAGTTGGAGAGTCATCAGTGTGGCAACAAAAAATTCAAAAAAAACTGTTAACTGATTTACCTTCTGCAGCCCACGCTGAAGATTGAAAGAGAGCTTTGACAATTTCAGGGATAGATGCTCAACTATGCAAAACAGGAAAGTGATGTTCCTAATCACATTCACCCCGAGAACATAACTGAACCGTAAAGCTAAAAGGAGAAGAGAAACACATGCAAGTGTTTGTTTTAGTCAGATGATATAGTATTTCATTGCAATGAATGATCCTCATGCTCAAGATGTACTGGTTCTGGAAACTCACCTTCCATGGCAGAGAAAAATAGCATTGAATTTGTTGTCCTTGACGTGTGTGTATTTACTCTCATCTGTGAAATCAGAAAGACAAAATTCCCATTTATCAAATGTATCATATCTAAAGGTGTCTTCCTCATAGACTCCATATATCTTTGCATTTTGTTCTGTTAAGTTGGATTAGTGGCTGAAAATAGCAAAACAAAAAACAGATATATCTCAAAGACGGTAATTATAATGACCTTAAAAATAAAGAGGAGGAAGTATACGCAAGCCAGGATCTGTTAAATCAAAAGAAATGGAAAAGTCATTAACAATTAAATCACTGCTACAACCATGTATTTGTTTCAACTCACGTTAAATTCAAACAATTTCTCTACTCACTATTAGCAGCAGCAGGGCATCTCACACTTCACTATCTGTCTCAAATCTTCGCCTCGCATTCGCAACAATATCCTCACCATTTTCTCTTCAGTCTCCGTACCACTTTCTGACATCAATTTTCTGTCAGTCGTATCTGACTTACATGCCACCTTCGTGCTTTCTAGATACGGATTACCGGAATCGGAGCTCCGCCTCCTCTCCCTGGCCAGGAGAGACGTTGTTGAATTGAGCAATAGCGCCATGCCGGTTGATTTCTCCGTCTTGGTAGCCATATGCTGCCATGATTATTTGGTTATGGTGAATTGAGGTATACATAAGGTTGAGGTTGAGGGAAATGTAACAGTTACATGGCCATCCATTGTTGCAGTCAAAAATGAAGCTTTATGACTCTTGAATGTGGGATGTTAAAGAGGAATATCGAAGAGATCAAAACGGCCGATGACTCCTAGGTAAATGGAAAGACCAAGAGGATTAGTAGGCTAATGAAGGCTTTTTTTTTACAGAAAATTTGGGCCAAGGCGTGAGCTCATAAAATGTTGACATAAAATATTTTAATAGGTCAGAATGTCTTCGAGAAAGCCCAATGTCAAAATCATTCTCTCATAGCTGACATGTCACTTACTTATTGGTTGATTAAATTAAATGACATGGACACTCTCTCCTTTGAGTATATTGCCCTTTATTATAGTATAGATTTGTGAGTTTTCATTTGAGATCTATCTCTCTCCATCTTTGTTTTACTAAACTTAATCTCTAATGGAAAGTGTAATTCATCAGATAAACTCTCTTTCCAAGTTTTTAAATGGGTGGAAGTCCATTCTCCATATGGACACAAGGTGAAGTGTAGCCATATTATGAGAAGCTAAGCAGTCTAAGTTTAAAAAGATCCCACTAATTATCTCCATCTTCTTATTTTATTTAATGAAAACTTGTCTACTGAAAATATAGTTTTATAAATTTGGAGAACAAACAAAACGGAGAAGGCTGATCAACATGAATATCTACCAAAGGAGAAATAAATATGAGAAGAAGATGCACAAAGCAGAACAAACTTTCTTAAAATAGTCAACAAAATAAAGTATTTGTTGAGGATGATAATGGATAGTAAAGGTGTGTGTTTGTGTACTTTTCATATCTCATGAATGCAAACTTTCTTAAAAGTATCTGAATTGTTGGTCACTTGAGAGAGCCAAAGCAGGATGCCACCCCACTAAGAGGGAGCATTAGTTAGATATATTCAATGTAAACCGTTTTGGCCGATTGAAAAGGAGAATGGACACTAAAAACAAGTGATTTCGACTGTAAATAATTATATATAAACATTCTATTTGAAAATAGGTTGATTATAGTATATTTTTTGTTGTTGTTTAAAAGTCCGAGTGTGGAATCTTATTGATAACCTAAAATAATAGTTTCTAAATGTCAGTAAGCGGTAGCATATAATACAGTAGTAGATATCAATCAGACGAATGCAATGCAAAATAAATGTGATATATATATACATACTTCTTTTTTACTAGAGTTCCTAATAAAATACTTATTTCAAAATAATTCATGTTTGATTCAAAACTATACTTTTTGTATTTTAAATATATTTGTATTAGACAATAGTGAAATATTACAAATTAAAAAAAATAATTGAATTTATTAAATTTTAGTTGGATAATAATAGTAAAAAAAAGATTTATTATAAAATTAAAATATTTTCTTATATGTACATAAATTAAAAAAACTTACAGTTTTTGTGAGACAAAAGAAATATATAGTAAACTATTATGATAATTGATATTAAATATCAGTTTCAACTGTCAATACAATAATAATCTGTATAAAATTTCATAAACAATTTTTTTAAAAGTACAAATCTATACACTAGAGTTCCAAACAACATGCAAACAAAATTCATGAAACATGGCCATGCATGCACCTCATCACCGCTGTCGGCGTCATGTAATGTCTGCTTTCTATTCTTACACAAATGTACCACTTTTTACAGCTTATCATAATCGATTTATTAAAGAGGCCCTTTATTAAAAGTAGCACATATATGTTAAGTTCTTTATTACTGTAACCCGAAAGCTAATTATAACACGTTTTTGATGAAGTGATATAGATTATTTTCTTGGTGAGTTTTTTTTTAACAAAGGTATCACTTTCAATGTCCACCCATCAGATCCTATCTCATGATACAGTTGGTGCCAACAGCAAAGATATTGATATCTTTTGATTATGCCATGCCACCAACTCTAGATCAGCTTTTGCGAATTATCATTTAGTAAAGTAATGAAGATATACTATAAAAGGTAACAAAGCTAGAAAGAAAAAGACAAGAAAGTAATATACATGTCCCCATAAGTATTGCAAAGCTTTTTGAAGTTGAAGGCATCCCAAGATGGAGCTAGATATGGAGAATTTGATTCCGACCAAAGGAATTCTCAAGAACGAGGAACTCAAAAAGGTATTTTAATTAATCACTAGACTTTCTTTAATTAGTTGTTCAGGTTTTCTCGATTGTGTTTAGGTGTGATGATACAATCACTAATGCACCAGATCCTATCAAAATTCCATGTTTGGACAAAAATAATACTAAAATGAGTGACATCCGGGAAAGTTATCGTGTTGCTACATTTTGTTTACCAAAGAAAAACTTTTTATCGGGTTTAAATTCTTGCTTGATCTGCAAAACTAAACTTTAATCATGTCTGATAGATCCGAACCAAGACTTATATTATATACGTTTGTTGTTGTGAACTAAAACTTGTGATGTGTGAGACAGTACATCTTGGAAACGACGGCATATCCAAGAGAGCATGAAGAGCTCAAGAAACTACGAGAAGCTACGGTTCACAAGTATGGCAATTTGTAAGTCTGCCTACAACCTCCCTTGTCCAAGTTTCAGTAATCACTATTGACATTAAGATATGTCATGAACGAAACATGACCTATCTTAAAAGCAATTTATATTGAGAAAAATATTCGTTTAGAGTTTGTATATTGATTATGTGAATAAACAATTTTATAATCTTTTGATTTGTGTTTATATTAGCTTCAAAATTAGATTCATTTTTAACTTTAGAAAAACCTTCTTATTTTAGAAAAGTAATTTTCTTAATCATAGTATACGTATGACTACATCCGACCTAACAAATATGATTTTTTTAATAGCGCTATAGATTTAAGGCACTTCCAAAATTATTATGATAGTGTTTTGTTAAAGACTATATGATCATACTCTTTTTTCTTTCAATCAGTGATAAGTTTTATAACGTTAAGCTCCTTATCTAACTTTTATATGTTATTTTCTTTTCAACATAAAACATTTTTTTTCTGTAAAATAGTATTTTCAAGTGTAAGCGCAACTAACCTTTTTCACCATTTTTGTTAACACTAAATAAAATTACTAATACTGATAATACTAACAAACAAAGAGTATGTCTATGTGTTTATGTGTGTAGAAGCGAGATGGAGGTACCGGTTGATGAAGGGCACTTTCTAGCGATGCTTTTGAAAATGATGAACGCCAAGAACACACTAGAACTCGGTGTTTTCACGGGCTACTCGTTGCTCTCGACGGCCCTTGCATTGCCTGAAGATGGCCGTGTACATACGCATGCAAAACAATTATCCTTAATTTTACAAAATATCAAAGATAAGAACTTCTAACATGTATAACTTCTTTGGACTTATACAGATTACTGCAATAGACATTGACAAAGAAGCTTACGAGCTCGGTCTAGAGTTCATCAAGAAAGCTGGTGTTGATCACAAAATCAATTTCATACAATCTGATGGTCTTCAG
This sequence comes from Moricandia arvensis, assembly GCA_905132765.1. Classification (NCBI taxonomy): domain Eukaryota; kingdom Viridiplantae; phylum Streptophyta; class Magnoliopsida; order Brassicales; family Brassicaceae; genus Moricandia; species Moricandia arvensis. Next base: position 16,178 of record CAJHQP010002348.1, on the reverse strand, counting down.
GCCTTAGACAAGTTGCTGAACGTACGTTATCCTTTAGAACTCTCTTACTATTATTATAACTGTTTGGAGCATGTTACATTAAACGTTTTATGATTGATGACATTGGTTTATTACATGAACAGGAGAATCCAAAACCGGAGTTTGATTTTGCATTTGTTGATGCTGATAAACCGAACTATGCTAATGCACATGAGAGGCTAATGAAGCTAGTGAAGGTAGGTGGAGTAATAGCTTTTGATAACACTTTGTGGTTTGGTTTTGTGGCTGAGGAAGAGGAGAGTGTGCCAGTGCACATGAGGGTGAACAGAAAAGCCCTCATGGAGTTGAACAAGCAGCTTGCTTCTGATTCTCGCATTGAGGTGTCTCAAGTCTCCATTGGTGATGGTGTCACTCTCTGCAGACGTCTTGTGTGATTCAAGAGACAATGTTCTTGGTTTTTACTTAAAAATAAGTTTTGAGGATCTTTAATGATCTCTTGTCTCTTTAAATCAAGTTCTTGCTCATTCCATGTTGCGTTTGTGTGTGTTGGATTATGCTAAAGAATAAAAGATTTGTTCCTCTTTCATGTAATGCATGCTGAACACAGGAATCTATAAGCAGAAGTTAACAAGCATGAGTAAAGAGATACCAACCTTTCAAGATATAATGAATAGAGAGCAAACCCAACATACAAACGAATGATCACACAAAGAGTACAAACAAGTAAGGACTCAGTGGAACACAAACTCTCTAGAGAAGCCAATACAAAGCTCTCTAACCTATACACACCCAACACAAACGAACTTCCCGAAAAGAGATGAAAATGTTATCGAAAATGTCAACATTTCTCTCCTCCTCAGGCTTTGCTTCTCCTCCCTCTAACCAGTTGAAACTCTTCTCTTTACTGGAGAGGATGGGATTATTAGCATGCTAAGCTACATGGTGATACATAAGAAAACACAAAGTGAAAAGCAAGTGAAAGAAGAAGATTAAACAACTTAATAACAAGAGCCTGTAAGATTCTTTTACTTGTTATGTCTCGAATCTCATCTCATTGTGTACTCTTGGTTCAACCGCTTCGTCCAGTAGCTCTGCGCATATCCAAACGCCAAGTTCAGTTTTACTACCAAACTATATGTCAATCACTCTAACTATAGATATACCTTCCAGCAAGAATCTGAGCGGTGTTAGATGAGCTTTTGCTATTTGAAAACCTTTTGGATCTGTTATCTTGATCTTTCTCCACACGCATAGCAGCGACTTCTTTCTCCATAGCAGCTACTTCCCTTCTCATTTTCTTCGCTTCAACTTCCATTGCCTTTGTTAATGTTTCCACCTTCTTCGCTAGCATCTACAAACATCATATTAGCATACTTTCTTCCTTCTACAACTAATAACAGAAGTACATGTAGAGGTTCTACCTCGATGGCATCATCCTTGTCTTTGAGGCTTTGATCCTTTTCATGAGAAGCTTTCCTCAAAGAAACTACTTCTTTCTGAAGTAAATCATACAAAACACCTGGGACACTGTCCTCAGTTGCTGGAGTGTTTTCACTTTGTGGCTTCTCCTCTGAAGTTTCTCTCGACTCATTAGCTGACTCTAATTCCTTAGAGTCATCAGAAACCTTCTTGAAAGAATAGTTCCCTGGTCCATTTAAGAGTGCTTTGCCCCTGTCCAAGGATCTTGTGCCTCCATCAAATGACTTGGATGTTCCTTTAGCATTCTTCAACACGGACGTTGAGTTGATAGACAAGGAATGTCTCATCTGAGAAGCTGGAGCTTTCTTTGAAAAAGCACTGTTTGATGGAAACTTGTGCAAGTTTTCAGATCCACCAAGCGACTGCCTGCGAGAGGGTCCGTTACTCATGCTCCTTGTCTCGGATGTGTTCCTGATGCTGCTGCTTGAAGTTCCTCGAAGTGTCTCCTCAAGCACTTTAAGCCGCAGTTGAAACTTTTCCTGCACAAACAAGTGTTTTACTTCTTGTCTTGTGTAACAATATCAACGGAGAGAAGCTGACTAATGCATAAGATCCACTACTTTTAACTGTGCTTCGGATTTAGCAGCTCGGTCTGTTATGGCAAGCTTATCCCGAAGTTGCTGCATTTCTCCCTGCAAAGAGTTAGAGAATCAAGAGGTGAGAATGTTAATATGGATGTACCTTACTCACTAAAAGGATCTAGGAGAGGGGACATCATGTCTAATCGAACCTGTAGAAACCTTCTTTCTTCAAGCCATTGCTTCACAGGCATCACTTTATCATTACCATCTTTCCACTCATTTGCTACCACCGTGGCAACTCTGTTTGCTGTAACCTTTGCCCGTGCAAGCTCCCTGTCAAGAGTTTTCCTCTCTTCCTGAAAGACACAGTTAAGAATTGAATTGCTGTGACAAGAATACTAAAGATTTTATGTCTCTTTTTATGGCAGTCTTGTGAAGTGTTGTTAGTTACATTCATCTCTTGGAACTTTCGCTGGTAATCCCTCACGGCATTGGCAGCAGCACCACCTGCAAGAACAGCTTCTTCTAGCTCTCTTACTGCCTGAGTGAGCTTTTCAACTTCAGCAACCTTCTGCCTATGCATCTTGTCTAGAATCTTGTTTTCTTCCTAAAACATAAGATGTTATTAGATTGTTGGTAGAGGACATGTGAGGGGGTAGATCTCGTCTCTAGCTTGTGTAAAGTACCTGACAGATTTCTATTTGTTTCATCAACTCCTGGTTCTTATTCTGAAGATCATCAACCAAGGCTGCTTTTGCCAAGGCACCTTCAATGGTCCTCTCAGCATCAAGTAAGGCAGCTTCCTTTGACTTAGTCAGACGATCCAAAGCCCTGTTATCTTCTTGAAGCTTCCCAATCTATGCGGTAACAAAGCAGTTGATCAGTGACTTGATCATTTTTCAATATCCCCATATGGAGGTAGAGAGGCAATGTAAAGAAACCTCAGATCGTGCAAGCTTAAGTTCAGCTTCTAATGGAGCAAGGATGGCTTCAATTGGAGGCATGTCATCATCTTTTTGTGCAGCATGGACCCTTCTTAAGGTGGCTTCCGCAGCAAACTGAGCAGCCATTGAGGCTTTCTTCTCCTCATTGATTTTCTTGATTTCTAGATTCTGCAATACAGTTGATATCATATGTATTAGAATAAAAATATGAAAGGTGGACATAGCCGAAGTAAGAAAGTATTATGAGCAATACTTTGGTTTGGAGGATAGATTCAGTCAACTTGAGCTTCTCATCCAACTTAGCAAGCTCCTCAGTAAGCTAATAGTAAAAAAAAAAAACAGAGGAAAAAGTCAATCCAGGAAAATCATGAAAACTCACTACTTAGACCAAGAAAGAGAATGTATCCTGTCTACAAATTTCTTTTAACATTTTAAAACATAAAAGTCAAGAAGAGACACATGATGTCATGATTGATCAAAAACTAAGTGGTAGTACCAAGTAGTCTCGTACCCACTTGGGATAAATGCACCTGAACCATGTTCATGATAAATGAATTCTTCAGCTAAGAAACTAAAACATAGAATATGTGCTCAAAGGAAAAAAAATAAATGTGACCACAACTCAAATGTGGAACTTAACAACCATTCTTGATTAGTTGAACCAAAACAAATCAAGAAAAGATGGGGACTTGCCTTAATAATTGCTATATATAAAACTGAATTAGAAAAAAAAAACTTTGTAGAATTTCAAACAAAGACAAGACAGGACAAAAAAGAAAAGAAAATGAGACAAGAACAGGAACAGCAAACCTCTTCAACAGCTTTCTCTCTCTGTCTCTCAGACAACCTTAACGCTTTGATCTCTGCGTGTGCTTCCCCTAACTCTCGATCCTTTTCTGCATCACAATAATATTATATAACAATTTTAAATCAATAATCAAATCGATACATAGATCGAGCAAGCATTGTTCCAACCTCTAACTTCGTTCTCTAGTCGATTAAGCTCCACCTTCACTGGATCCGAGCCATGTAGCTGAGTGATGAACTCATTCTCAGCCGCTGCGTCGTCTAAGCTCGGCTTAACTGGCCTACGCTTCGATGAGCTTTTTCCTCCGCCGCTCTCTTTGTATGACGGATACGACGCCGCAAGTTGCGAAGATACATCTCCGTCACCGGAAACATCAGACATCTCCGATCTGATCCCTTTCAACACGAGTATCAACTGAAAGAACAATGCAGAGTTGGAGAGAGATAGAGAGGAATCACATACAAAGACTGAAGTTAAAAGGAGTTACTTGGGATCCAAACGATGCCACACGAAAGAGACCTGAGAGAGAACTCTTTCGTCTTCTTCTTCTTTTTTTATTTATTTATTTGTTTAGGGAAAAGAAAAGTTTAAAAAACTGTTAAACAGTTGTTTCTCTCTCTCTTTCTAATAGATTTTGACAAGACAAAGAGAGTATTTAATCAAATCAATCATCTCTTTCTTTGAACCATTAGTGTTACTTTTCAGATTAATTAATAAACTACATCTAAATAAGTACAATGTTGCCTATTTTTTTATTACTCTTATAATTAGCTTATACAGTGAGTTGTGACGGCAGGTCTCTTATACAGTTCATTAATTCTTGTTTTACTATACAAAAAACAAACTTTTATAATTATATATACGGAATAGATAAGAATGTTTTAGAAAATAACCTCTGTACTTTTTTTTGTCATCAGTAGATTGGCAAAGAATAATCTTTAGCTAATCCACAGTACGGAAAACACGATTTATTAGAGTCAGACTTCGGTAACACTTAATCATTTGACTAATTATATTTCTTGTTCTGTATTTACTCTAATTTAAGCTAAAAAGTTACAAACAAATAAAACATCGTTTTTATTAATTTATTGTAGATTTTATAAAAGAAATTGTATAATTTTACTGTAGAAGAGTACACTAATTACTCTAGAATTTATTTTTTATAAGAGTTGTGTAATTTTATTCTGAGTTGTTTCTTTCATCTTTTCACATTTTTTATTTTTTCTCCTTTACATTTTTAATCTAATCTCTTTTACTTTTAAATTTACCAATCATACTCTTTGAGTTGAATTTATATTGACAATGTTAGCCAACTTTTTCTTTACATTATTTTATGCCAACGTCATATAGTGGGGTTATAGGTTATGACGGTTTAATTTTATAATATTCTACGTTCCTCTAACACTAACAACATTCTTTTCCAGATTTTCATTTTGTTTGTACATTATTTTTCTAAAAGACCTTTTTAATGAACCCTATCAATTATGTATTTGATAATATAGAGTATTTTAACCCAAAAACATGTCACTGTTTGATTTGAATACCTTGTGATTGATATCATGAAGTGAATTGATCGTATGATACGGTTCATCCTGTTAACTATTCAGACCGTTTGATTTCCAAAATCAATTTACAGAAAATATAAGCAATCTTTTAGACTACCACCATTCAATTCACCTTTATTATATGTAACTTTTAGATATTATAACTTTATAAGCAATTTAAATGATATGTGGTAAGGTGAGTCGATCTACCTTTTCTTAATAGAATATAGGTAGATAATCATTACTGTGATTAAACTATGTTGACGTGGTCAATATGTTTTGATTAGTGATTATTAGTAAGAAAAAGGTTTGATTAGTGAAGATTAGATGCGTTGCGCGTGGAAAGAGGTAAAATGTTCAATGTCCCAAATCTTTGTTTCCCTTTTTCCTTTTTCGAGGGATAATGCTTCTTCTCTTTTTTTATCAAGTAAGGTTAGTTGGGTTCTATCCCTTCGTAAAAATCAATGGACCACGATAAGAAAAGTATATGAACTTGTATTTTTACCAATGTTTTGAATCATATTCTTTTCTTTTTTGGTAGTCGTTTTGAATCATATTCTTAGATAACACCTAAGAATATCAGCCATTAAGTTAGGAACAAAGAAATATATTCTCATTTTCATAGATGTGTAGATATGTAAGAGAAGCAAATGAATGCTACTTTTCCGGTCTCATGTTACAAAGCAAAGATAATAATGACAAGAAAACTTTGCTTCACACCCTTAAATTCTATATAATTTTTTTTTTTAAATCAGAAATTGTCGAAGCTATTTTAGTGTAGTGGTTAAATGCATGTTATGTAGGTATATAGTTCTATAATGCTACAATGTAAACAAGTAAAAGTTTCTACAAGCTTTGAAGATTTACTATAAGCTCTGTTGTTAACATTTTTAAAACTAAGCAGCTGGTACCATGTGATATTTATGACTCGGAAATTCTGCGATAGAATTTTGTGCTCACGTGCTTGCTTCCACTACAATGATACTTGTCTAGATTATCAATATATTACTATTACGAGTTTAAAGTAGAAAACATAAAGGGAGTAAAACTCATTTGATTTTCTGAAGATTTTGCTGTAGAATCCAATACATTGGATCTAGTATTCTTTTGTTATATTTACAAATTGTTAGGGTTGTTTTTTTTTTGGCTACCAACTTTACTATAACATGTGGATAAGGCTTTATCGGACATAACGTCAGTCTATAAAATTTTGTGATAGGTGTCTGAGATCGCGATGTTACCAAACTTGGAACACCACTACCACGTTATTAGTACCTTTATATTATGTATCTTCATAACAATTATCAGGTTTTTATCACACTTGATCTTGTGATTCTTCTATATATATGGAAACTAATTATATAGACCGGTGATTTGTTTCCCTCTATGTAAGCGAGAATAAAATAAAGTAGAAAAAGGGAAAAGAGAAGCAAGCACTGTGTGCACCCATGTGCCACTTCTTTGCTATGCCTTGAAAAATCAGACAATGCTTGTGGAACCTAGAGACTTTGATCCTAATACCACTCCTTAATGTATGCACATCCTATCATTATTTCATAACGTGTATTTACTAATGTTATAAACATGGTTGTACTAAATTATTTCTAGACCATGTTCAAAAAATATTAGCGATATATATTAACGATATAAAATAATTCAAAAAGTTAATAATTATGTTGATATTTTTTAAAAAGTTATAAGTTTTAATCTAGTAATATATCTAAAATTTTTAAAAATACTATAATTTTTTTTATTTTTTAGAAATTCTTATTTTTTCTTAATTTTTTTAAATTTATATTTAAGTTTTTGTTTGACCATTCTATTTGCACATGCTATTAGACGTCCTGGTTATAAATTATTTTCTTGAAATTTTATTGTATATCATAACAGTATATATATATATATATATACCAGTGATTTGTTTCCTTCCATAGTACAACACATTCTAATGTGCCACATGCAGGGGAAACTATGGATTTTATAGAAATGTATAAACCAAAGTAAAGGAATTTTCAAAAGCACAATACCCATAAATTGGAAGCCTTACTATTATTATTTTTTTCATACAAGAGAACTCACAAGTCCTAATAATACTCTTAACCAAAATCAAATGTGAAATTGTACAAGTAATAAAAACATCTGATCAAAAGCAGGGAAAAAGAAATTCACACTTAATGCAAAGTTAACCTCCCACTAAATTGAATTGTCGAGGGAAGTAATATTCATTTGGAAACTTTTAGGACTAGCACGAATCCGGTCAGGTTAAACCAAATAAGACTTTTTGTCAACTATATTCGGATTTAGAATGGATCTGCACAAACCGAATCATACCACTAACCAGTGCAAACATTCGATTACACCTTACGATTGTGAATCAGAGCGGGCAATTTGTCCCGGTTTATTGACTCCGGTTTAGAAGCTTACTCCAAACCCGGTTAATACTTAAAATTAAAATCGAAAATCCGTTTAGGTTGACTTAATCGGTTCCACCTTTCTCTCGAGCACGACTTCCTTTTTACTAAATCAGACGGCGGCGTGACGTCGGAATCAATGAGCTTCTCCATCGCCGTCAAAGCCAGGAACTCTTCACTCATCTCTTTGATGAGATTATCCTCCTTTTCATCTTCAGCCGCGTCGTCTTCGTCATCAACAGTCTCCTTGAAACCAGTACACCTCTCTCTCTCGCTCTATGCATACGACTTGATCCCTTTCCATTGGAATCATTATGACTTTTTTTTTTCATTACTAGAGCGGGCGGTTACAGCAAACTCTCGCGGCATCTGTGGAAGTGAACGGTAAAGCTCTGCATTCCGGTAAGCTTTCGACGGTGAAGCTACTTCCAGCGATCGCCGGAGCTGGCAGGTACTTCGAGTTTCGTTCCAGATCCATCCCCGCGTCGATTGAGTTTGCTCAGGAATCGCCTCTCTGCACAACGCTGTTGAAAGACGGTCTCAGAATCCGAACCGTTGAACACTTGTTATCAGCTCTTGAGGCTAAGGGCGTTGATAACTGCAAGATTCAAATCGAGAGCGAGAGTCCAGATGATCGAGAAGTCGAGGTTTGTTTGCATAATAATCTCAAGCATAGATAGTAGTAACCATTTGCTGAATCAGTGGTTAATGATTCGATTGGTGTGTAGCTTTTGTAGTCAAAGTTCCATTCCAACTAACTATGAGTTGGTTATGAGTTGGTTTGGTGGCTAAATAAACTCAAATGATAGATATAGGCATCGGCATTTGTACCCGAACCCGAGAACCAAACCGAAATTAAAGGATTCTATAGAAACCGAATTTGAATGGATACCCGGGTAAATGAGTATTCAAAACCTTCTAATACTTCAAATACTTATTTTGATCTGACTGTAAAAATATCTGAAACCGAAATGAATTCGGATCCAAAATGGATCTCAGACAGTGTTATAAAATCTACGCAAACTGTTATTAACCGAACCGGATTTAAAATATATTAAAACCCGAACGAGGATAGGAAGCCGAAACCCCGAAAATTCTGATCTGAACCTGACAATTTGATGAATCAATGGCAAATGATTCAGTTGGGGTGTAGCTTTTCTAGTGATACATTTTGTTTTAGAGCCCTGGTGAAGTTGGTGATGTGATGAGTGCATGGCAACACTAACCAAGTGACAGGTCCCTATCTTTGATGGATCAGCTAAAGAATGGGTAGAAGCGATTGAAGAAGCTGGCATAAACGTTGCTCAAAACCATGGTGGGGAAAGCGTGGAGAAGATGGTAGCACATGTGAACAAGCCTGTATACGTTTGCAAGAATGATTCTTTTGTAGCTGTATTCCCTGGTGCAGAGACTCGCATTACTTGCGGTATCGACTTCCCACAGGTTCAGTCTTATTGCACAAACTTCATTATTGCTTGTGCAGAGATGGGTATTGACTCTGGTCCTGTGGTTTGTGATGAAACTTCTCTACAGGTGCCTGCTATAGGCTGCCAGTGGTTTTCTTGGAAGCCTGAACATGACTCTTCCTTTGCAAAAGACATCGCACCATCGAGAACGTTTTGTGTCTATGAAGAGGTTAGTCAATCATTGTTGTTTACTTGTTTATGGGCTTTAGAATCAGTAACTGGTGTTTCTTTCTTTAAACATCTTTGTTTGAGTGTTGCTTTGTAGGTGGAGAGAATGCGTGAAGCAGGGCTCATTAAAGGAGGTTCTCTGGATAATGCAATCGTTTGTAGGTAAAGAAACTTGCATGTTCAAGTCTCTGGATGATATTTATTGTTATAAGAGAACTGAAACCGTCTTTGATGCAGCGCCAAGCATGGATGGATGAACCCTCCTCTGCGGTTTGATAATGAAGCTTGTCGACATAAGGTCTTGGACCTTATCGGTGACCTGTCTCTTGTAGCACGAGGCGGGAATGGAGGGTTCCCTGTGGCTCACGTCGTTGCGTTTAAGGCAAGTTCTCTCTAGTTTTCTTGACATATAAAGAGAGAACAGTATTCTGATGAAATGGGTGTTTGATGCCTTTATCAAATGCAGGCGGGTCATGCACTGCACACTGAGTTGGCACGTCATCTTACCATCGACTGAGACGAATGTGCTCGTTGTCAGTCACATTCCGCAGAAGCCTTGATACTCATTTTGTTTTGTTCCGTTACCCAAAGACCCTACCAATAAGTAAATTTTGTTTTCCCCAAAAAAGTAAATTTTGTTACTCGTTGACCAACTGCCTCTAACAGAAGCTGTTGAATTAACTCCGTTATTCTTCTGCCACGTCAGACTCAAGCTCTGTTTACTTCTCCACTCTAGTCTTGATTTCTTTCGGTTTCTTCCTCCTCACGTAACACCATTGACGCTGTGGATTGGGGTGAAGAGAATAAGTATAGCGAAAAAGAAGGGCGTTTCAAGCGCTACAAGATTCTCAAAAGAACCATCACCGTGACTCCTAAAGAAAACGGCAGTGGTAGCAACGTTGGGTGGGAGAAGGTTAGCACTGACACCACCGAGGAGCCACACTTCTTCGTCGACCAGGCTTCCAAATACTTGACGGAGATCGATGATGATCTTCTTAAATAAACCATCCACATATAAAAGTTACGTAAACATAGTGGAACCCATATTTGCATATTATTGCTGGAGGTTTTCTTTCCTTACAAGCTACATCCATCAACAATCCATATGCTTCTTTATTTCATAGTTTATTGTTGATCGGATTACACGGGAAAAGAACCCACGAAATCTACCAAAAAAACTACGATGCTGTTATTCAGGAAGCAGGAAAGGTTAAGGGAAGAGATAGCCTATGGAAACATTAATATCTACCATAAGCCCTCTCCGCACTAGGAAATGGCCTGTGTGCTCTTTGAGTCTTAGACTCATAAGTTCATTGTCGATGATTTTGAACTGCGGAGGTTAAGGTAAATATTGTATTCTTACGTTTAGCAACCTTAGACTAGGTAACTAGTAAATCACTCCTATAATAATAATAATAATTATTATTTGCTCCTTTTTAAAAAAAAAAAAAAGTTATTAGTTTTGAATGCAAAGAGTACAAAGGTGACAACCCCAAAACGTTACACACATCAAAAATCAAAAGTTGATGAGAACGCTGGTGACGTCACAACCAGAGAGTATAATCGGTGTGTCTCTCCACTCGGCCGTGTCCTCTTTATCAAGATCACGACTTAAGGCCTCATGTGTCCGTTGAAACAAGATAACCTTATTGTTCCATTGCCCTAGACTGAACCTGAAATAAGTCCGAGGCAGAAATACATAGCTCCAAGAATTCTTCTCTGGATCAAACACTCCCATTTCGAGCATGTTCACATTCATGAAATACACTTTATTCCTAACAACAGTGTAGGAGTACACATCCAGTGTTTGCCCCGAGTCCAACTCTTCCCATGTCTTTGTTCTGGGTTCATATATGTTAATGAACCTTGATGCATTGCCTGAAAAACGATGATGATAAGAAAGTTTAACTCATAATATATGGTAGGTATATATTTGCGGAGCTTTTATTATTCCCACCTACAACAAAGAGTTTGGAATTGAAGGAGAATGCAAAGGCGGGACGAAAGTCGGGACGGTGTGGACAGTCCATGAGGCTCCATTTGTTAGTTTTCGGGTTGTATACTTCCGAGGTGAGAATGCCAACATCATCAGCAGAATAGCCTCGGATCACATACAAAAGACCGTCCACTATAGCATATGCAAAGCCGTGACGCAGTATGTTCATCTCGGCTAGTTTTATCCACCTGTTTTTTATCAATTAAAAAAATCATTAGAGACAGTCTCAGTTGAAAGAGATCTTAATCTACTGAAAGTTCATGCACCCCAAAGAAAAAAAAAAAAATAAACTCAAATAATTTTTTTGTCTCCAAAATAGCAAGTAAAAAAAAATTGACTAAAAATTATTTTATTAAAATATAAATATATATATATTTATATTTATTGGATTAACTAATTTATACTTATGATTTAGAGTTACGGGATAAGGTTTTGGAAGTGATGTTTAAAATTAAAAAATATATATATATTAAAAAATTTAAAACAATATATATTTTTTGATCCTTTTTTCTTAAAATCTATTTTTATTACAAAAACTTCAAAAATATTTATTAAAAAATTTTGCCGTAATAAAAACTACTAAAGTCCTCAAGAAACCCGACTGTAAGTGATCAGATGGATTCAGACCTGCTAATAGCAGGATTGAACTCATAAACATCGGCCGAAGCAGTGATAGTAAACGCAGATTCTCGGACATTCGATCCTCGGATCTTCAATCCCAATCCCCGGACCTCCGATCGTCGGACATTATATTTTCCACCGATGAACACGATCTTTCCACCATCGAGCACCACTAAGCCGTAACCGGACTTCAAAGGCCCAGGGACAGGAGGGATCCGTCTCATTTTGTTACCGGAGGCGTCGAAAACTTCCCAGTACATGTCATCCACTAGAACACACATGAACTCCTCCACCGATCCGGATAACTTTCGAACGGTCCCGTAATGTTTGCTCCTGAGGAATCTCCTCCATCGCTTGCACACCTGAGAAACTATCCGACAGCCAGAGCGCGGGATTCGCGAGAGGCACAGCTCCGCTACGTCGTCCGTCAACCCAGGTATTAGCGACACCATTTTGTTTGTCCTTTATTGCATCTTTAGTTATATTCAAACAATTGATATAAATAAGAGAGACTATTACATATTTACATCACTGTTGATTTGTAATCCATTATTATTCTCAGTATTTGACTTTAAATATTTTACCAAAAAAATTGAGTTTTTTTTACAACAAATTTTGGTTATTATATTTAAAGTATCTCTAATTGATTTTTAAAAGATTTTGAAATCTATTATTACTAGTTATAATTGGTTTGTTAAAAAAATATTATTTAATTAATCGTTTAAATAAAATATTTTAAATTGTATATTTGCTAGATTATTTTCCTTTAAACAAGTTTCAATGAACTGGAATTGAATTTTATATATAAATTATACCAATCAAAAATGTAAAATGTTATCCTAAAATCTTCGCATTTTTACTTAATGCCAGCTTTTTTTTTGCATTCTTTATCCAAATAATTTTCTAATAACCTGGATCCTTATAATAAATCTAACCAAATTCATATTATTATATTTTGATTTTTTTGGATCTTCTTTCCACAAGCATAAACCAAAATTTATCTGAAAATAAATTTAATGTATAATTTTAAGTTAGTGATAATTTTTTTAAAAAAAAATGTTATACATGTGGGCCTAAATTGATTTGGGAGTGAAATCATCATCAAAATTTGATGTGGATTGGTTTGGTGGACCGAAAACTTTTTATTATGAAAAAAATGTGCATGATGTTTCCATCAACAATGCATATGCTTATTTCATAGTTTAATGGTATCTCAATGTACCAACTTTATTACAGGGAGATAGATACTAATCGTACACATCTGATTTGTCTGAATTGAGGAAGTCCTAAGTCAACTACTTCTCAGCCTCCTTTTTCTCTACAAGTTTGATGAAATTGCGAACAATAGTCTTGCCTTCAGTTGTTATAATACTCTCCGGATGAAACTGAACTCCCTGTGAACCAATTTTAACAAGGCTTTTAAGACCTCTGTTTTTAATGGAAGTAAGATACATGAAACCACTTGAGTGAGTTTTTTAAACCTGTATATGCTTGTGTTTCCTGTGTCTGGCCGCCATAACCAAACCATCTTCTGTCCATGCTGTAACCTCGAGTTCATCACTGGGAAATGTATCTTTTTCGATCACGAGGCTGTGATATCTACCTACAAGGAAAGGGCTGACAAAGACAGACCAACAACATTTGTTTTTAGTTCGCATTTACAGACTTATTGGTTTTAGAGAAAACCTGTTCGTACTTACTTAGACAAACCAGAGAACAAGCCTTCTTCTCCTTTCTCATCATAGTGAACCATGGAGCTTTTCCCATGCATTACACCGTATGGTGACCTCACAATCTTTCCTACAAACCAAAAAGTGAAATTAGAGTTGAGGATCCATTACATGAGGTATGAGATCATGTAAACCATATTCTTCTTAAATGCAAACTAACCTCCAAATGCTTCTCCTATACACTGCAAACCCATACATACTCCAAACAAAGGAACACGCGGTCCGAGTTCCACAACAGTTTGTAAGGAAATCCCAGAGTCTTGTGGGGTACCTATCAATAGTAAGAAAGTTGTCTATATTCTTTTCTTCACTACAAGAATCCTTATAAGATACACACCACACATGAAGTGAGGCTAATATATTATTACCAGGCCCAGGAGAAATCAGCACCCCTCTTGGATTTTTACTGCAAAAAAAAGGAGAAAACATAATACAGGAATCAAAACCCCTTGAATTAAAAGCCAGATTACGTTTAACAGAGAATGCATATTGGTTTCTTCTTCTCACCTTTTCAGCTCCTCTAACTGTAAGTTCATCATTGCGGTAAACCTCAAAATGGCATCCCAGCTCTCCCATATACTAGGGGAAAAAAATAGGTATACGAATATAATGAGAAGGGTTAACACAAATTGAATGCACTTCACACGATTATGTGTGGAGGAGCTTGAAGTGAGACATGATGCAGCCAAAATTACACGAGACATAACCAATCTAAAGTTCAAAGAAGTGATGTATTCAGCTTCTGCTGGATCAAGAACAAGAGAGCTTTCTACATACAAACCAAAAACACTACTCCAGAGAAGTGGAGACTTTCGACATAGTAAGATACTACACATAACAAAGAGAGAACATTGCATAGATTTGTCTATTAACAAGTCCAAACAGTGACTGGACTGTGAAAGGCAATACATTCCTATAAAGTTAAGAGCTTGCAACTAACCAGGATCACAATCTCGCAAAAAAAAAAAAACAAAACCTTTTTTAAAAAAATCTCCGATTAATCATTCATGTTTCCAGATGATAAAGAGCAGATTTTGACATAGTTTCAAGAGTCAAAACCTGGCAGAGATTGTAAGTGAAGCTGTCGTAATTATCAATCACAATGATGGGACCCTTCTGCTTATTCGAGGAGTTGACAACAACGGAAGGTGTGGAGTTCGAATGCGCCATTTCAATCGAAGCTTTCGCAACGACATGTCTACGACTCTTCCCCGAAAACGAAACTCCTAATTAACGAAAAAAAACAAAGATTATTAATAATAATAAATCGAATCGAAGCCAGCTTGAGACAGAGATTTAGCGAGACTTACTGGTCGGATTCGGACAGGGATTGACGAGAGAAGAAGGGTTTATGAGAGTGGTGGAGCCGGACTTGTGTTGTAGAAGACAGGAAGAGTTGTTCAATGTAGGAGCCGCCATGGTCGGAAACTAAAGATCGTTCCTTTTCTCTGGTTCCAGTAAGAGAGAGAGGAGCTCTTTTATAAAGAAGGGTCTGAGAATTGGGAAATGACAGGTAAAACGGTGCGTTTATGGAAACATGGACCACGTGTTTAATTAGTAGGTGAATGAATCATTTGATTTTTATTTTATTTGGGTCAAAGTCTAAAGAATGGGTCGATTCACAGTGGGTTAAGAGATGGATAAAGCAGCCCAAATCTGATATTTTTGTAAATATATCTATTTTTAGAAATTATTTGTTTCTTTCTAATATGAGGATCTTCATCTCTAATGCTTTTAAAATAAATTATAGTATAAATCTTTCATTAAATTTTTGAATGTTCATGTAGTAGTTTATGAATTTTCTTATTTGAGAATATCTCTAACGACTATTTGGAAGGTGTTGCAGGACTTGTATGTAATATCGTCATATGAACATAGACACATAATTCTTTTTTTTTGAATCAGTTTGAAGTGACTACCAACTATAGTCTTTAGAAGTTTAGCCTTGGAGGTTCGTAGTTGTAAATTTAGAGTCATAAACTAGTGGTTTAGTTGCAAAAGGTTAGTCTCCAAGACTCCAAACATGATCGAAAAATGTTTTTGGTATTGGTGTACCAGGGGAGACTGAAGAAGACATTGAAGCAATATAGAAAGTCATTAATGGAGTCGAAGAAAAAGAGGAGACAAAGGAGGAGCATGAGAAAGAGAAAGTGGAGAGACCAGAGTTCCAGATGTTTTCTTGATATTCTGGATGTTAATCTCTCCTGGTTTATATAGTCATGGCTTTAATTTTTTGCCCTAATCAATAACGATAATCTCGTTTCCACACATTAAAAAGAAATGGAATAGAACTACAGAAAGTTCAAAGAGAAAAGGGTTCGGATCCGTGTTTCGCCTTAATTTGTTAGACCCGTGTTTATATGGACCTGGTCTTTGAACACTTCTTACATGATTGGCTCGTTCGTGATGCTTAAAATCAGTCCAAGGGTCTTCATGGGTCTAGTATAGTAAATAATTTACTGTATGATATGATGATCACATTGTGCCACCACCTTGTATGGATTCCGATTT
>CAJHQP010002347.1:0-88244 GCA_905132765.1 Moricandia arvensis | reverse complement strand
ATTTTAACTAATTTTTTTTTCTTTTTTACAATTTCGAAGGCCAAAAAAATGAATTGGGGGGAGAGGGAGGGCTATATTTATATAGTTTTATTCAAAAAAATTAAAGGCATGTTACCAATGTTTCACTTAGCATTACCTGAGCAACAGACCTAATTGAGCTTAGCTAAACGAGTAAATTCTATCTTCTTCGTTTTGTTTTGGGTTCCCAAGTCACTAGAATAAAACCTATACTATAGATGATAAGCCCATCATCTATAGATTCCATCCATCTCAAGATCTCGTTTGTTATTCATGGGCCTTATGATCCTTGAACATCTGCACAAAAAAGCCCACCACCTCAATGACATGCACTTGGAAGCATTCAAAACTATCCACTCGTACAAAAACCGCTTTCAAGCGATGATGTAGTCACACCAGTTCCCACCGTTACATCAGTGTAACCGCCGTCTCTCTTAGTCGGTTTTTCACGTTCCGCTTCGAAATCGTCGCCGTAAACCCTATTTTCATTCAGGATATTGACTTTGCTGCAGTTGTGCAAAAACCATGTTACTTTCAAGGGTGTGTTGAACCATCATCCTCTTCTCCTGAGTTTGAAACAGTATAATACCTTCAACAACAAAATGACTTAATAAGCTAAATATGTTAAAGACTAAGAACAAGCACCAGTGGTCTAGTGGTAGAATAGTACCCTGCCACGGTACAGACCCGGGTTCGATTCCCGGCTGGTGCATTCTCGTTGAGTTGTGAAGAAATTGGCTTCAGCGTAGGTTGGGTCCTACGCAATTATCTGATCTTCAGATGCATAGCCGTAACCTGAGCTCTCCTTTTTTGTTAATTTTCTTTTTGTTTGTTTAAATTAATATCAGAAGATTAAGAAGTGCTTAAAACTCGAGTATATTTGATTGTTCAGAACTTCAATACCAACGGTTTAGATTAATTTTTGGGCCTTACTAATTCAAACTGGATCTGATTCGAATTGGGCCTTGCAAAACTGAGCTCTTTTATATCTATAGATAGGCCTGGTTTAATGACTTGACTCGTCAGCTTCTATCTTCACCTCCGTCATAACTCGTTTTCCCGGAAAAGCAGCTTCGCTCTTGCTCCTGGCGATCTCCCTAACATGGAAGGTTCTTCTCTTCTCTTTACTCTGTTTAGTTCTTACAACGATTCAAAAATCAGATTCGCAATTTGATTTACGAATTAAGATCGTGTTTATTCGCAGAGAACAACAACGCCGGGAGCGACTCAGACTCTAACTCCGTCGAAGAATCCCAGGACTACTACGAACCGATCTCAGCCGTCGATCTAGACGGCGGAAACAACAACAACGACGATGAAGAAGAACACAATTATCTTCAGATCAATGGAGACGGCTTCAGCAACGGCCTCTCTAACGGCCATTGTATGATCCCTGAAGTAGAGGACGGAGTCTCTTCCATTAGTATAAACGGACACGCGGAGGCCAAGAGTGACACCGAAGAAGAGACGGAGACGGTGACGGTGACGGCGGATTCGGAGATCCGTACAGCGTTTGAGGAAGACGAACGGCGTAGAAGATCGCCGTTATTGGTGGAGAACGCGGCTAGGGTTATGGAGGCAATGAGAGCCATCTCGTTCCCTGGAACGGCTCCTGATTGGGCCTCTGATGTTAATGAGGACCGTTGGATTGATCAGCTTCGTAGATTGAGATCCACTTCTCAATAACTCCAAAACAGTATTTTTTTTCTCAAATAGTTTATCTACTTCAAGTGTTTTCAGATCTTTCTCAATATTGTTCAACGTCATTTCAATACTATTTGAGTATTTACAATATGATTCTGATGATTCACTTACATGTTTTATACAAATACATATACATATACTTGAAAGTTGGTCTCTCATACGAGTCTTGTCTGAAATTTCAGCTGCTTCTTTTTTTTTTTGTTTCATGAGTTCACAGTTTTGATCGTTTCTTGGATATGAGAGTCTGGTTCTTGTCGTTTTTAAGCTTTCTATATGCAATCTGCAACTTGAAAGTTCATGGAGTGTGTCCCAGTTGCTCCTTATGACTCTGGTTTTGTCCCTCTTCTTATCTCCAGAACCTGTAGAAACAAGAGAGTGTCAGCATCTCTGAGAATAGATTGTAATAAGAGACTAATTAAAGACCAAGACTGTTAAATACCTTTGTGAGTATTCAAAAAAAAAAAAAAAGTTAAATACCTTTGTGGTTAAGATCTTATCGGGAGTGAGTTTCGATAAATTATCAGTTGAGAGTTGTGGTTGACAGAGTGTTGTTCTTGACAGTCAAACTAGGCCTGATTTCTCAATCTGAGAAAGAGTTGTTACAAGATTAAGCTCGCAACCCCCATAAACCTGTGTGGAAAATAGTATTACGAAAGAAAATAATAAGAGAGTCAAAGATGCTTCAACAAGCCTAAAGATACGAGCTTATGTCTCTAACTTGGGCCCAAAGATGCCTCGACATGGGCTCTATTTGTTTATTTTTCCACTCTGCTCCTGCCCTCAATGTTGGCGCTCTACGCTGTATTCTCCACACGGACATCAGAAGAACAAAACTCCATTAATGGAAGTGTTTAGAGGGCTAGGGTTGTTTAGCGTGTGGAGCCCACCAAAAAGTTAAGCAATTTTTAATCATCATTTTTTAAAGTGTCCAAATAAGCACCAGTTCTTACACTATTCGCGGGTTCCATTGATACGTGGCAGTTCGCGATTAATTCTTTTTTATTTATTTTCTTTTTAATCAAAAAAAAATAATACTAGGGTTGATCATGGTCTAAGATACGTGTTAAATATACTAGTAAACATCTTAGATTATAATTTATAAAATAAGCTTAAGCTCATATTGTAACCTTCCAAATGGACCACACTATGTAAAATTTATGTAAGCTATATATTGTTTTATGAAAGCAATTAATATAAACTTTTTTACCAAAAAATAATAATATAACCTTCTCACAACCTAAATTCTCACGATCACTCCAATGTATTTTTGTGTCCAAACTCATCTACAGAAAACAAAGGCATATACATTCAATCAAAGAAAACTACTTATACAATGGACCGTCATGGTCACTTAAGATTTTATATAGAAGATATGGAGAAATGATATATTTATGGTCAATGATACGACAACGAAGAGAATGCATGCACATATCCACTGAAACGTTAAAATATACGTACATGGAAACTAACGAGATCATGCAAAAATTTATATACCAATATAGGTATACAAATGGTGTTGTTACTGTTGATATATTGCTATATAATCTCTTAAATAATGGATTCTCCGATATCCTAACACGAGTTTGGAATAGGAGTACGTGCAGCGTGATCAGATCACTTGAGATTGCGCAAATGATTTACGCAAGATATTGCACACGATGAAGATCTGTTAGTTCACATGGTAAAAGTTGGTAGTTTAAAAAAAAAAAAAAAGATATTGCACACGAGGGTAAATCTAAGCAAAACGTGTGTTCTAGGCTGGAGATATCTCCAATATCTATACTAGAACTTTAAGATTAATCAACTGCTTTGTCTTGATTCGATCATCAGGTACGTCCCCCCTTATTGTCTTTCGTTTATAATTTTGCTTTCCGTTGGTTTCAACAACTACAAATCATATATCTTCCTCGGCTTTAGGAGAACAAGTATTGGTATTTTCTGTTTATAATGTAGTATTATTGTCTTTCGTGTCTTACTAACGAAAAATTGATTGAAAAGATGTTACACATACCATTTCACGTTCATGCTGCAACGTCTCTTACGTTTTCATGATACACTTACTCGCTAAATGTAGAGCAAGATAAATAAATAAAATGTAGAAGTAGAGAGGAAAATGTAGAGAGAGTACATCCGTGAAATTTTCGCTAGGGATTAATCTGGATCTTTAGAGAGGTTTAGGATATTTCAGTTTAATTAAAAAATGTAGAATTAAAAGTTTGCTAATAATGGAACTAGAAAGATGACTTTGATTGAATTGACTGTAATGACCCAAAAATGCCAGCTGTAAGTTCTCATGATATGATTGCTCGCTAAATCTCTTTTTTTTTTTTATAATGGCTTGCTAAATACTTATATTTGCCTATGTTTGGATTCTTAGACCATCATTATTGGTAGTCCTTAGCAAAGGTTCTTACGAACAGTTAAGGACCCGGTCCTTAACTTTTCAAAGGAAAAAACTAAGGACGTCTCTTAAATAAGAGACGTCCTTAGCTTTTTCCTTTGAAAAGTTAAGGACCGGGTCCTTAACTGTTCCTAAGAACCTTTGCTAAGGACTACCAATAATGATGGTCTTAGAGCATTAATAACGCGGGCTCTTAGCCCGGTTTTTTAGGATTTTTAGAAGAAAAAAAAAGGAAAAATGAGTAATTAAAGAAGAAACGTCGCTTAATTAAGAGGCAGAAGAAACGTTTCTTATGCACACGTGTCACACATTCACCATTCTTCCTCTCTCTCTCCACGAACTCATCTTCTCTCTTCCTCTCCTCCTCTCTTCTGCGGTTTCATTTTTTCTGATGATCTCTCATCGGTTTGCTGCTTCCTTCAACGGAATCAATGATTGATCTCTCATCGGTGGTCTCAGCCGTCGTCTCTGCCGGTGGTGTCGTCGTCTCTCTTCCTCTCCTTGACGAATCCGTGTTTCTCTCGCTCTCCTCCTCGAAATCAAATCAAAAGGTAAAGCTATGTATTTCTCCTTTTATATCTGAATCCTTTTTTGTTATTTAGATTTGTTTATGGTGTTGCATGCATGTCTTGTATAAATCAAATTGATTGGTTCTGATTCAACAGATGATGTCTTGTGTATGTTGATTATGTTCCTTCTGTTGATTATTAATATATAAAGCAGTACTTTGTTGATTCTGTTTCTTGTATTTTCTTTTCAGATGGGCGGATGAAGAGATATGAAAGTTTTTCAAAAAGAGGACAGTTTCATTGCAAAACAGGTTTGATCGATTCTCTTTGATCTTGTAGATGTTTTTAGGATTGTGGTCTTGAACAAATTGATTGTGAATGTGGTTTGAAATACATTGATTGTGAATCTGGTTGTGGTTAAGTATAATTAAGTGTTAGATAGATTGTGAATATGGTTTTAAAAATTTTAAGAACCTCTAAACAAGAACTCCCATTGGAGTATAAAATCAATATGTTTCTTAGCTAAGGTTCTTAATCACATTTACTTAATAAAATAATCATTAATAGACTCTAAATGGGTTTGTGGGTTAATGGTGCTCTTATATATAAACTTTAATATATGTTTATTATTTGTTTCGTTGTATTAGTTTTGTATAAGTAGTGGTTCTGGTTTCGTATTTTTGTTGGGTTGTTGTTTAAAATAATTAAACCATTTATTTCTAAATAATTATTGGTTCTAAATATATTTTGGTTTTGTTTCGATCGAAACAGCTCCAATCAGTCTGTTTTTCTAATTATGTATTTTTCTGCCGACTTCGAACTGCATGATAATAGTATAGTCCAATAATTGGGAATAAAAGGACAAATTCTCCTATTGAACATTATTTAAAATGCAAAAACTTGATTACGTGGTTAATAATCCACCGTAGAAGTTGTGGAACAAGACAGGTTTAACCACATTGTGACATACACACACACACACACCGAAAAAAATCATCCGTATTTTCATTAATTTCGCCACTTCTGATTAGGCTAATTAAGTAAGGATTACTTGTCCGCTCTCTTGCTTACTTATCAAATTACTCATTAACCTCCGACACAGTACTGTCTTAATTAAGTTGTACTCTATATACGGATTAGTAATTAAGACCCGCAAGTAGCAGAGATCGTAGTTAACATTCGTACGACGTTAATTAGTGCGAGAATAGTCATTGGCATAAAAGCAACAAAATAATTTAAGTTAACTCAAATTTTGTACTATTATAAATAAGCTAATTAACTCAAATTTTGTACTATTATAAATAAGCTAATTAACTCAAATTTTGTACTATTATAAATAAGCTAATTAACGAAATGATTCCTGCATTAGACAAAGCTATTATGGTTTTATAGTTATTTGAACTATAACGTAAACGAATATACATATACAAGCGAATAACGTATATATTTAATAAAGAAAAAAAATGCATGCATCATGATAATGCCTGCACAGTTTTGTTTTCTTATCTTTTGTTTAATGTGCCGTTCGTCCTCCAAACCGATGATTGCACGTTAAAATAATAAAGTAATGTATATAATTGCCATTCAAAGATTTGATTGAAATGGAAGTACACATGGTATGGGACATATATTAAAGTTGTGGCCATAGTGAACGTGTTGTGTACGTAAGAGTTCTTAATCTCTATACTATTTTTTCTATCTTTGTATTGCAGATTGTTCAGAGTTGTTAGTTTATATCTTCAAAGTGAAGTAGCTTGAACACAGACAACGAGAATGTGTAGTTCTCAATACTTAAATAAGTTAATTGAGTAAAACTAATGTATTGTTGCTTCCAACATTGATATCAAATCCTACTTAAGTATCCGTAATTTAGAGTACCATTTTGCTTTATACGGAGTAGTATATATTTATTTTTCAGTTTCCAAGTCTTTGGTCATTGTTTCACATTGTTAATTACGAGTAATCTATCTAATCCCAAGTTTCCAACACGCTCATAGTTTCAAGATTTGGTATTCTTCGAGAAAGAATACAATTAAAAAGGAAAAAAGTTCTTTCAATATTTGTCACATAGCGTCTGAATATCTTGACTCGATCTATTTACTTATTTAGAAACATTTCAACATTTGCTAACCGTTGATTAAGTATATAATTTACTACTGTCCACCAGGTTTTCAGCTCAGAGATCGATCTAAGACTACTGAATTGGCAGATAGTAAACAAAAATCACATGCAAATAATGCTAAACATATAGATTAAAAGTTCCATCAGTGCTTATACAAGAGATGCGTCATCAATCTATATAATAATGTTTTTGATGAAAAGATAAGATCAAAAGGATCCAGTAAATTCGAAACAAAGTTCCAATAACAGAAATGACGTTTACGAATGTAACTTAGATGTTAATTAATACTCTATCTGTTTTATATAAAATGGTATTATAAAAAAAATTGTTACAAAATAAATATCATTTTAGAATTTTAATATAAACTTTATTAATTTTATTTTTTATTTATTTTTATTAATTAAAATATAATTAAGTATATATGTAATGATATTTTTATAGAAAACATACAAAATTAAATGTTTTTAAAAATTTGTAAACAAATTTAAAACAATACTTAAAATGATACATCGGTTTACTTAATAACGAGATATCTAAGACCATGATTATCCCTAAGAAACCCACCCGAATTTTTTAGGGATTTAAAAAAAAAAAACAAAAAAATTAAAAAAAAAAACAATCGCGGGCCGCCACGTACGCGCACAGTGTAAGAAACTCTTAAGAATCGCTCCTTAATTCATAACTTTTATAACCGATCCTTAAACTGTTCACGTTTAAGAAACCCGCTAAGAAACCCGGATAAACATGCTGTAAGGACAATTCAGTCATTTACTTATAAGTATGGTCAAGCCCGCTTTGTTGTTACGTGAAGTGTTGGCTCCTATATAATATAACCTCTTCTTCTCCAACTTGTTCTTCCCCACAACTCTGATTACTAACACACAATAAAAAAACAAAAGAAAGTGAAAGAAGTATTTAAGAGAGAGAGATGGGAAACAGCTTAAGGTGTTGTATAGCTTGTGTTCTTCCATGTGGAGCACTAGATTTGATCAGGATCGTTCATCTAAACGGCCACATCGATGAGATCACACGATCAATAACCGCAGGAGAGATCCTCCAAGCAAATCCAAACCATGTCCTAAGCAAACCATGTTCTCAAGGAGTTGTCCGCAAGATCTTGATCTTGTCCCCTGAATCCGAGCTCAAGCGAGGAAGTATCTATTTTCTCATCCCTGACACTTCTTTGCCTGAGAAGAAAAGGAGGAGAAAAGATGGTCGCAGTCCTAACAAGACTCTCAACAACAACCTCGGAGACGTTAAAGATGATGGTGAATGTATGAATGAGAGTAAAGAACAGCGTCATCGCCGGCGGCACAGCAGCTCGACGTCAGTATCCTCGTGGCGGCCACACCTTGACAGTATCTCTGAGGATCTTAATTAACTACTTCTAGCTAATGGGGTGTTTTTTTTTGTCCGGGAGCCGGATTTTTATTTTCTGAGAGATCATTTTTTAATGTTTTTTTTGTGTGGAAAATATCACGAAAATAATTACATAATGTTGATAAGTTATGTGTTAAAATGGTGTTGTAGTTTCGAGTCACCAAGAAAGATTATATTCCAATGAATTTCCCTCTTGATATCAGTGAAATAATCCGAAAAGTGTATGTGATGGAACTGTATACGGAAAAAGCATCATTGAAATTAAATGATTAATGATTATGATCGAATGTGTGTTTTAATGGAAAATACCACTTTGAATGATTAGACTTTAATAATATAAGTTGGATATTAGTTATAAAATACTAATAATTAATAATAATAGTTAGTAAGGTCTGCACATGTAGGTGAACCAATCGAGAAGCCTTTGAAACTGAAATTAAAACCTTTTGATCCAAATAATACTATAGTTATTCAATCACGTAAATAAAATGTAAAAATATATTAACTATAATTAAGATTATAAGATTTGACTCGTTTAAACATGTTATTGTTTGCAGATACAACATACATAATTTTAAGAGTATTTACATATTAGTTATGTTTGGTTCAACCATTGGAATGGGATATGGACTATTAAAGGTTTAGTGCAACGACTCACTTATAACAGATACAATTTTGATAGTAATTGTTCATGTTAGGAGTTCTTTATTGGACAGAATGTTGAATATGGCTACACGTACAAGTTAAGATACCTATAGAAAAATGAAAATCTAGCAATAAAATATATCAGGCTCGAGACCAAATTATTATTCTTCATAATTAGTATTAAAATGACAAATAAAAAAAGAAAATGAAAGCTGGCGAGCCCATCTGTATCAACAGCCTTCACATGGTTTCCCTCTTCTATGCCCCATCTCTATGACATTCATTTTTATCTTTGTTTATCAGTCTTTCTTTTTCTTCTATTCTATTCCTCTCTACAGCAATTTACTATTAAAGTATATAGTATATGCAACTATGCATACATTACTATGTTTGGACCAAACAACCCATCTTCTCCATATTAAATGAAGATTTTTTTGTATTACACTGAGGGCTTTCTCTTGTTCATTGTCGTAATAGACATACTCGTACGTACCGATGCAATCTAGAATCTACCGTCAAAACGTAATGTAATTTTTGTAACTTGACTAGAAGTGATGAAGTCTCATTATATTTTAATGACACACTCCCAAGATCAGTTAAAATATGTGGGTTGGGCTCCATACTTTAAAAAGTATTATACATATGTTGCATATATAGTCCTCAAATTGTTGAAGTTTTTCTTATTAAAGTTTTAATGTAAAAATGTTTACTCTCCAAATTTTCTGTCCACTAGTTAGAGCATGATTAACTTTTAACTAAAAAAACTAAAAATCGGTTCATAAATATTTTATTTAAAAAATTGATTCTTAACCTTTTTTTAATTATAAATTAATAAATAATTTTTTATATTCCAAGAATCCCACCCTAAAAACCTCGGGTTAATCATGGTCTATCACTATATCCATGCAACTCTATTGAATGGAAGCATGACACGTCCGTATGTTTCTGTCCACAACAATTTTAGGGCATGATTATAGGAGATTTTTAAGAGGGTTCTTAATGAAGTGGAACCCACAAAACCTTAAGAACCAACTTTTAAAACCCTTAATTAAGAATCTATTTTGTTTGGGTTATTGTAATGTTCACGGGTCCCACTAACACGTGGCGACTCGTGATTGGTTCGTTTCAATTTTTTTTTTAAATTAGGCAAAAAAAATTTAGGTTAATCATGGTCTTAAGATCCCTTGATCTGATCCCACTTTCAATTTCTCCAAATACGAATAAATTTTCCATCAATTCAAAGTGAAAATCAAGAGTGACCATTATAAAAACTGTGTCCTACTATATCGACTTGCTTGCTGAACAATATGTAGTTTTATACAAACACACACCAAAAAACTA
Organism: Moricandia arvensis; assembly: GCA_905132765.1. NCBI lineage: Eukaryota > Viridiplantae > Streptophyta > Magnoliopsida > Brassicales > Brassicaceae > Moricandia > Moricandia arvensis. The sequence continues at coordinate 78,124 of CAJHQP010002347.1, read as the reverse complement.
CACCCTTTATTAGTACTTTTAAAAATGAAATAAAACGGTAGGAAAAACACTAATTAACGGTTGTGATGAAGATCAATAGAAGTATACCCTTCTTCAACAGAGAAACGTGGGTGTACTCTCGGATCTCCACCTCTAAGAGGCGAAACTGGTAGTTTATAGCTATTATCCATCGCAAAAGAGTCGTCCCCTTCTTGCTGATGAACCACAAGCACCGAGAAATGAAAATCCGGCGACGCAAACATGTCTCCGATCACACCAAGCTCAGGACACTCGCTCCAGTCCGTTAGCCCGTACAGTACGGACGACTCTAGGTCATGGTCACGACCCACAACCACCAAATCGTATGTAGTCCCAAGCGCACCAATCACTTGCGTGGTCTCTACTCCATCTCTAACGATCTCTTCTTTGTAATGCACTTTAGGTTTGTTCTGTGAGAAGCTCTTGAAGTCGTTTATAAGATGACACTCCGAGAGTTCTGTTTCTTGTCCTGTTGTTATGTTGTCGTTGTAGAGAGCGCTCTTGTGTCGGAAGTGGATCATCGTGACGCTCACTTCCGGGTGCTCTGCCATTCTCATACAGAACGCAAGCGCTTCCGCGTCGTCTCTTCCTTCAATGAAGATCATAGCCACGTTACGCCACGACTGTGTCATGAGGACGGATCTACGACCTTCGGTTTCTCCTCGGTCGATGAATATTCCGACAGAACAAGGCGCCTTGTCCAACACGTTGAGATTAATGCTACGGATCGCCGGGTTCACATGGTCGACGGTCCCGTCTATAGCGTACTCTTTATGGAACGGGACGACGATGAGCGCAGCTTTCTTGTCGAGTGCGAGAGTGCAGATGTCATCGTTGATACTCGAGAAGGGAGCTGCAGCTGTGAAGTGCTGAGCCATTAGGGTTCCTTGGTGCTGCTGCTCGAACCGTTGGAAACCGTTGACTATTTGAGTGGACTGAGCCGTGTTGGGATCGAGTTTGTTCATCAGGTGATGTGGCATGAGCACGGCGTGTGCTCTGCCTTCGAGCTCGACGAGGTGGAGTGTGAAAACTGAGACGGGGCTGAAGCGACTTGGGTATGAAGCTTCTAGAAGGTTAACCATGGAAGGTACGTTTTCAACGTTGTATACGCAGAAGAGTAGACGGAGCTGGATGTTTCGCTGTCTCGTGTTGAGGATCGTTCGCTTGCTCTCGCTTCTGTAGCGTTTAGATGGGTCGTAGAGGCGCACGACCAGGAACCGTGATATGCCGGTCACGAGCAAGAGTGTGATGATAACAAGATTGAAACATTCTGTGTTTAGAACCTGCATACAATAATTTGGTGAAAATTTTGGAAATGCATTTATGGACCTATCTTTTTGTGTCTAGAGAAAATTATATTACTATCTCCGTTTTGTTTTACTTTTCGTTCTAAGTTTTTACACGCAGATTAAGAAACCATTTAATTTTACATATTTTCTAGATAAAAATACAATTACCTATACACCTAACCACATTTCAACCAATAGAAAAATATAATAACAGATAAAACTAATAAATTTTGTATTGAAATTATAAAACGACACTTATTTTGAAACAAAAAAAATTCTCTACAACGACAACTAAATTCTCTACAACGACAACTATTTAGTGTTTAGAAGGTCATTTCTAGACAGATTTTTCAAAAAATGTTTTTAAAAAATAGTTTCCTTCATGATCTTGATTTACGGTGTAGGTGTTGTCTATACCGATTTTTAGAACACTACGGAACCTATTGAAAATAATTGTTTTAGAGAAATAATTCGGTTTATGATTGGTTTGCCATATAAACACCGTTTAAAAGTTATTTTATACCAAATATTTTAAAAACACCGACACTAATTTTTTAAAAAATGGTTTATAATAAAAAATGTTTTATGGTTGGTTTTTTGTCTAAGTGTCACGACCGATTTTAGAATACTGGATTAGACAAAGGCAAAGAAACAATATAGGTTTTGTAATAATACCTTTTCATCTCTCCACATGACGGATGTGTAGATCTCGATGACTCCTTGGCAACACATCAATAAGGCCAAAGAAATTGCGTCTCCCATCTGTATCTTGCAGTACACGGAAGCGGCTGCAGTTCCAAGGAACTTGCAAGTATAGGTGATGAGGATCACTGCCTCAATGATCCTCACATGGGTATGTTCAATCACGAAGAAATTGGTCTGCAATCCACTAATGGCGATAAAACATGGGAGCATAAGGCTCGATGCAAACATCTCAAGCTTGGTCGTGAGCCCGGTCCCTAATGGAGGTCCATCAGGGAGCGATACACCGAGCCAAAACGCTCCAAACGCTGCATGGACGCCAAGCACTTCAGAGCCTAAGCTTATTATCAACAAGACCATTACGATCGGGAAGAACGGGATCTCTTTCGCTTTATCAACCGAGACGCTTCTCCTCTGCGTCAACCATATGATCAAAGGTCTACAGATGAAAAAGATAGCGAGGAGAAGAGCTGTGACCCAACTGAAAGACCAAACAGTAGCGAGTGTACCGTCCTGTACGAACATTCTGAAAGCGAGTGCAACGACCCAGCTAAAGGCCTCGCAGACGATGGAACAGTTCGTGGCTAATCTCCCTAGATCAGAGTTAAGAATGTTGAGCTCGGCTAAGACCGTTGTGGTGACAGGGAACGAGGTCATTGCGTTGAGAGAGATCACCGTGTGGATGCAGTGGGTAACTTCTTGTGGGAGCTGGAAAGCGTTTTTCAACAAGAGGACGGCGAGGTTGCCTAGGGAGAACGGGAAGGCGTAGGAGGCTGTGCCTATGAGCAAGGCTTTGGAACCTGCTTTACGTAGAATGCTAGCGTCGATTCTTAGGCCTAGTAAGAAAAGATGCATGAAGAAACCAATGTTTGAGAACGTTTGTAGATTGATTTTGCTGCTGATGGGAAATAACAACTCTCTGTATCTCCTGCTTTGGCCAAAGAGAGACGGTCCTAGGATTACACCAGCCTGCAAGTAACACATTTCGAAGAAAAAAAATCAACAATAAGAAAAATGTAAAGAGCTTCCAGGGTTGCTGGGCAGACTCAACATTTTTCATGCCTCCAGTGACAATTTTTTAAAAAAAAAAACTATTAAATTTACTTAAAATTTTAAATATTTTTCTTTTCTTTTAAAGTTTTCATCAATGTTATTTTATAAATTTGTGATGAAAACAAAACTATACTACTTCCGTTTCATTTTAGTTGTCGCTTTAAATTTTTGCACACAAATTAATAAAACATTTAATTTTGTATATTTTAAAAATAAAAATCTCATTACCTATAAACCTAATCGCATTTCAACCAATAAAAAATAAGAATAACATATAAATTTACTAAACTATGTATTGGAAATCATGAAACGACACTTAACAACAAATTTATTATATAACGACAATTAAATCGAAACGGAAGGTAGTAACATTACAATATTTTAAAGTTTTTTTCAATCTAATCTACTAAAAAAATATCTATACTATTTTTATATGATTAAGTTTGTTAACTACCTAAAAGGTTAAAAAAAAACAAATACAGACAAGTTATTGCGAAGTTATTACCAAAACTTGAGCAGAGATCATGCCTTGCTTCAAGGGCTTGAGGAGGCGGTAGAGAAGCCTGGAAGTGATGATAATGGCAGCCATTTGCAGCAAGAGAACTGGCATGGCATATTTGAGAGGGTTACTGCCCAAGAAAACGCCTCTTGAGGTTAACATATGGTTTGTTTGGCACACAAGGTTTTCCAAGACGAAGGGCCCATGAACTTTGCCTCTCTGCATCGAGGTTGCCTCATCCATGTTTAGCTTTGACATCGCTATGATCTTTCTTGTTCAACTTTACTGTATGTGGGCAGAGATATCTAAGCTGAGATTAATAACAAAACAGTGTGCTCTGTTTTTTATTTGGGAAATGCTAATTACCTTGCAATCATCATATGTAGATTCCTCTCTAGGTTTCAAAAGATTTAAGACAAAAGAAAAGTGTGTGAAAAGAGAGAGAGATGAAACCATATTTCTTGCTTCCATTTTATTGATTTTGACTATTTTTTGGTTGGTTGATGTTTATAACCCACAATCTCCAACCATTCTAAATTCATGGTTTTAATCTCCCTTTTAAGTTCTAATAATAAAAAAAGCATTTAAAATGAGATGTTCTCCAACCACTCTAATTCTTCGATCCTATCACACATTCTAGTCTGAAGCTCCCACATCATTCAAACCATTAAATGCATGTTCGGTATAACTCCAGTGATTACGGTTGTGGTTATGGACGTTTACAATACGAGTAATTACAGTTTTAAGCGTTATTAAGAGATTTGGATCATTGATACAATAATAAAAAATTATTTCGTTTGCAAGATTCTTATAACTGGTTAACTACTAACTCTAACAGTGATTAAATAAGAATTTAATAATATTTAAATTTTAAATAATTATAAAAATATTAAAAATCTATTATTATAAAACATATATTTATAAAATTATACTATTAACTTCTTTTAAAATTTAGAAAAATATTTTTGTTCAAAGTTTTATAATATAAATTAAAATATAATATATATATATATATAATTTGATATTTTTATTATTTCAATTTAAAAATTTAAATGAATATTTTTATTTTTATATTTATATATTTATCAAACAGCCAAAGAGCTAAGGGCATGTTCAACCCAAGCAACCCTTTTGGGTTGCTTATTTTTTTATTTTTATTTTTTGATTTAAAAAAAAAATAAAAAATAAAAATAAAATGAACCACTCACGGGTCGCCACGTGTCAGTGGGACCCGTGAACAGTGCAAGAACCATGCTAAATGGGTTGTTTATTTTGGCAACTTAAACTACCCTCTCTCTTCAAAATAAGCAACCCTCTCTTAAGCAAACTTCCTAAGCAATCTCATTAAACTTGCTCTAAGGTGTTGAATTGAATTCAATATTCTACAGATTCAAATGGGCCCATGGGCCAAGAAAGGTTTTCTCCTAAACAATTAAAAGGAAACTACTAGGCCCGCGTTTTCCAGTTTACACGTGCCCTCCAATTTGTTTTTTTTTTTGTTTTTTTTTGTTTTGACTTCTTGCCGTTTACAGTAAACTAATACGGCACATAGTGTTATGTAAACTGATAAAAACGTTACGACGTTTTAAAAGTCCTATCCCTTTCCCAATTCTTTCTTCCTCCGCGTTTCTATCCTCTTTCTTCACTTCTCCTAATAGTTAAACCCTACGAGCTTCTTCTAAGACTGTACAGCATCTTTTCACAGTAGAGGGAGCCATGAATCCCTCGCTCATCACCTCCATCAACGCTCCAATCTCACCTTCCCCTCGGTCTCCTCTACTCTGCCACTCCCTCACTCCGTTACCTCTCCGTTTATCGAATACTCAGTCTCCGTCTCGCCGCCGTTACCGAGTTTCGTTCCCTCGTTGCGCAGCTACTTCTTCCGATCAACCATTGGATAAATCCAATGTACACGGGAATAAGAAGGAGCTCACCGGATTGCAACCGATTGTGGAGAAAATGACGCCGCCGGTGAGGCTGGCGACTTCTGCTGTTGTTCTAGCGGCGTCGTTAGCTAGTGGCTATGGCCTTGGCCTCCGGTTGGCTGGCTCCAGGAATGTTGCTTTTGGTGGAGCTGCTGTAGCTGGAGCCGCCGGTGGAGCTGTCGTCTATGCGCTGAACTCCGCCGTACCGGAGGTGGCTGCCATCGGTTTGCATAATTATGTTGCTGAATTTGAAGATCCTGCCTCTGTGACGAAAGATGATATTGAAAAGATCGCTTCTAGGTCAGTGGTTTGCTTGAATTTGAAGATCATCACTTCCACACCAAGTGTACTTGTTGATACTTCTTATATGTTGCAGGTATGGTGTTAACAAAGGAGACGAGGCATTCCAGGCTGAGATTTGTGATATATATTGCCGGTGAGTCAAGTTCTTGCTCGTTTTTTTTTCTTAATGTAGAGAATTCATTAGTTGATCTGCGTCTTTGATTAGGTACGTAACTTCCGTGCTTCCAGCTGAAGGACAGTCACTTAAAGGAGATGAAGTGGAGAAGATAGTCAAATTCAAGAGTGCTTTGGGAATAGACGACCCGGATGCAGCCTCCATGCACATGGAGGTGTTGTTAAAATTCTTCTTCTTTGTTTGAATTAGCCCCTACTCTTTTGCAGTTGATTCAGAAGGATCTTGAATGTAAAATCACCAATTCCTTTTTTTTGTATAGATTGGCCGGAGGATTTTTAGGCAAAGGCTTGAGACTGGGGAGCGTGAAGGTGATGCAGAACAGCGTCGGGTGAGTCGCTAGTCCCTAGTATTCGTTTATATGTTGTAGCTTGGTTCAGTAAGAGAACACAAGTGTGATCACAAGTTGTATGCTCCCAGTGCAGGCATTTATGAGGCTTGTATATGTTTCAGCTCTTGTGTTTGGAGACGCTGCATCCTTCCTTTTACCTTGGAAGCGAGTATTGAAGGTCACAGATGCTCAGGTAGGTATTTCCAGTTTTGTCGAACCTAAGAATTTGCGGTAATATTTGTACCTTTGGCACCTTACTCCCATTCGTATTATAGAGTTCTCTGCTAATGTGTTAATCTCGTGTACAGGTCGAGATTGCTATTCGTGAAAATGCAAAGCAACTGTATGCGGAAAGGTTGAAATTAGTTGGTAGAGGTAATGTTATTCATGTTTTTCATTTTAAGATATATCAACTGTTGTGTCACTTCTCGGAAATAGGGCTTTGTAATGTTTCTGTGGCAGCAAGATGTCTGAATGCTCAGAATGGAACTAGAATGATGCAGTGGATACTTCTCATTTGACATTGATAATAGATACGGTTTGCTTTATCTTCAGCTTTATGCGTGGAAACTTACATGGTAATGTCTGTTAAAATGTTCTTGCAGATATTAACGTAGAAAATCTTGTGGACCTAAGAAAAGCACAACAATCATTCAAGCTTTCTGATGAGGTATTCTTATCTCTTTGCGTCATTGACTTCTTACTGCCACTGGCTATAGTTCTTCTGACAATTTCTTCTCCCTTGCAGCTTGCTGAAGATCTTTTTAGAGAACATACACGAACCGTAGCCATAGAGAATATTTCATCAGCACTTAGCGTACTAAAATCCCGCACACGAGCAGTGTAAGGCATTGTATTATTGAATCAGATATGGAAAAATTATGATACATGTGAAAAAGACGTCAATGTTTTTTTGCTGTAACTTGAGGGTTGATTTTACAAAAGCTGACCTTTTCGGTCGTTTCCTTTGGTGTAGTAGTTCTTAGTATTATAACTTATATTCGGATATATTAAATATTTATATTAGTGTGAATTTAAGTGGGGCATGAGATTTTGATTCTGCAGGCGTTTTTGTATCCCGGTTATAGTGAACAGTGAACCAAATTGGTTCGTCTAGTCTATAATAGTTTACAATGAAACCAAATTGGACCGTCTAGTTTATTTTAGTTTATAATGCTATTCATTTATTGATCTGTTTTTATCCAGGAAGAGTATGGCACTTGTTGTGGAAGAGCTTGAAAAAGTACTTGAGTTTAACAACCTGCTGCTTTCCTTGAAAAGCCATTCAGAGGCAGATCAATTTGCAAGGGGTCTTGGCCCTATATCTTTGATAGGTAAAGATGCTTTTTACGTTCTCTTTCTGAGTAGTAGTTTTAGGCGCTTAACCTTGGATGTCTGTGGGCTTGTGGCTTAGGTGGTGATTCTGATTTTGAGAGGAGGATGGATGATTTAAAGCTCCTTTATAGAGCATATGTTACAGAGGCTTTATCGACTGGGCATATTGAAGAAAACAAGGTATTGTATCCGTTGTTATATAGTAAAGGGATTACATTACAGAGCATGTCTTTCATACTTTGTTTTCCTATCTCCGTCCTAATGCAATGTAAATTCTCGCGTCTTTCTGCTGAATGGTAGCTTGTCGCAATGAGTCAACTGAGAAACATACTCGGACTGGGAACACGGGAGGCTGAAGCTATTAGTGTTGATGTTACGTCCAAGGCATACCGTAAAAGACTTGCCAACGCTGTTTCTAGTGGTGACCTTGAAGCACAAGATAGTAAAGCAAAATACCTTCAAAAGCTATGCGAAGAACTGCACTTTGATGCACAAAAGGCAAGCGGAATCCATGAAGGTATATTGAATCTTCTCATTCGTTTGATGGATGGATTCATAAAATAACTAGAATCTTCTCAATTCGGTTTATGGTTTTTGAAACTACTTGTCCCTGTTGTGGATTTGGTTCTTAACAGATTTCCAACACATCTGGCACTTTCCTTTGATTACATGCTTTTATCTAACAGTTTTAATATCTATTGGAGTCTTTTATTCTCAGTCATCTGACAGTCACCTGCTCTTCTTCAGAAATTTATAGGCAGAAGCTTCAACAGTATGTTACTGATGGAGAGCTGAGCGATGACAATGTTGCTGCTTTGTTAAGGTTAAGAGTCATGCTCTGTATTCCTCAGCAAACTATTGAGACAGCTCATGCAGAAATCTGTGGAACCATATTTGAAAAGGTAATCCAGCTTATCAGTCCCCTTCTGTATCCCTGTTTGTTCCCATTGTCTTTCGTCTTGGCACTGCAATTTCACCGCTGTCTTTTAGGAAAACTCTAGTGGTAACACTTAATAGTACGTATTTACCTGTTTTCGATCCGTTTCCAATAACTTCATGTTGGCCACATCTCAACTTAATTGCCTTGTTACCGGACGGTTTGCTTACAGATACTTATTCGTTACATCTTTTCCAGGTTGTCAGAGAAGCAATTTCTTCTGGAGTGGACGGTTATGATGCTGAAACTCGCAAATCAGTAAGAAAGGCTGCACATGGTCTTCGGTTATCCAGAGAGACTGCCATGTCTATTGCTAGCAAGGCTGTGAGTATCACTTCCTTTGCTTCTCCCATGTTTGGTATTAGGATTTTGTTTTTCTGATAAAACGAAAAATCTTCATTGATGCAGGCCCGTAGGGTGTTCACAAACTATATCAGGCGAGCAAGAGCAGCGGAGAACCGCACTGAGTCAGCAAAGGAGCTCAAGAAAATGATTGCTTTCAACACGTTAGTTGTGACTGAAATGGTGGCTGACATTAAGGGAGAATCTTCTGATAAGGAACCTGAGGAACCTGTTCAAGTGAAAGAAGAAGATGGTGAAGATGAGGACTGGGGATCCCTTGAATCTCTCAGAAAGACAAGACCTGACAAAGAACTCTCCGAGAAAATGGGAAAGCCTGGCCAGACTGAGATAACTCTCAAAGATGACCTTCCCGACAGAGACAGGATCGATCTCTACAAAACATACTTGCTTTACTGTCTAACCGGAGAGGTCACAAGAATCCCATTTGGCGCCCAGATCACAACAAAGAGAGACGACTCAGAGTATTTGCTTCTGAATCAGCTTGGTGGGATCCTCGGATTGACTTCGAAAGAAATAGTCAACATTCACGTAGGTTTAGCCGAACAGGCTTTCAGACAACAAGCTGAAGTGATTTTAGCTGATGGGCAATTGACAAAAGCAAGAGTAGAGCAGTTAGACGAGTTGCAGAAACAAGTTGGGTTGCCTCAGCCACAAGCAGAGAAGGTTATAAAGAACATAACAACCACAAAAATGGCCAACGCGATAGAAACTGCTGTTAACCAAGGAAGACTGAACATAAAGCAGATACGTGAGCTCAAGGAGGCAAACGTGAGTCTAGACAGCATGATCGCTGTGAGTCTGAGAGAGAAACTATTCAAGAAGACAGTGAATGATATATTCTCATCAGGAACAGGTGAGTTCGATGAAACTGAAGTCTACGAGACCATTCCATCTGATCTCAGTATCGATATTGAAAAGGCGAAAAGCGTTGTCCATGATCTTGCTCGGAGTAGACTATCAAACTCCCTGATCCAGTCCGTAGCATTACTCAGGCAGAGAAACCGTAAAGGAGTGGTATGCAAATCCTTCTCTTTTCCTCTCTTATCTTGACATAAACTCTTAGATATATCAAACTGATTTGTGCATCTGTGTGTTAGGTCTCGTCGCTGAATGATTTACTTGCATGCGACAAAGCTGTGCCGGCTGAGCCACTGTCATGGGAGGTCTCAGAGGAATTGTCCGATCTATATGATATTTATTCAAAGAGTGATCCAAAACCTGCGCCTGAAAAAGTCTCGAGGCTACAGTATCTACTGGGAATAGATGATTCAACTGCAACTGCACTCCGTGAGATGGAAGATGGTGCGTTCTCTTCTGCTGCAGAAGAGGGCAACTTTGTCTTCTAAATCTTTTGATGAACTGCTCTAGCTTTTGAAAACGATTGGTTGAGAGATGAAAAATTATTTTTGAGTTTGAAGTTTTAGCATAACCTGTGAAAAATGTTGTTTCAGAACCAAACATGGTCTGATTGGAATAATCTGAAAAAAAATCTGCAAACAAAAGATGTGAACTATGCATAATCACCACTAGACTCTTCAATCTGCAAACAAAAGGTCACTTACGTTTGTAACACACTGATATGCAGAGGCGAACACTGGATGTATGAGCTATACTTTTCTTGCTGTTTTCGTTCTTTAAAACAGGAATGCGTGTCGTTTTCTAGTATGAAACGGCTTACATGTCAAATGTCTACGGAGATAACGGCAAGACATTGCAATTTCGATTTTTTCCATTTTTATTTTATTTTAAATAAAATAAACGAAAATTCAGGAGAGAACAATAGCGGCGGAATCGGATTTTTTGCTTACAGCAGCAAGACCTAAGGAGATCCTATTGCTGCAGCAGCGCCGCTACTTCACCAGCAGCTACGAGAACAATGCCTGAGACGAAAGCCGTTTCGACCTTGGACAATGTAGTGGTGAAGTCACCCAACGATCGGAGGTTATACAGATTCATTGAATTGGAGAACGGATTGTCTGCTCTGCTTATTCACGATCCAGATATTTACCCCGAAGGCTTACCTGCGGATGGCCAGATTCCAATGGATGAAGATGACGAGGACGGAGAAGAAGAAGAAGATAGTGACGGAAGCTATGAAGATGATGAAGATGACGAGGACGATGAGGAAGGAGATGATGGTGATGAGGATGAAGTAGAAGGGAAAGGAGATCAGCAGACCAAAAAGGTTTTTCAGTTTAAGATAACATCACTTGCTTTCTTACTCTTTATCAGATTTGAATTTAAATTTGTGATGTGCGTTTCAGGCAGCTGCAGCTATGTGTGTTGCAATGGGTAGCTTCTTGGATCCTCCGGAAGCTCAAGGCCTTGCTCACTTTCTTGGTATGTTCATCTTTCTGTGAGTTTGTTACTACAGTTTGACTATTTGAATCACTCTCATGTTTATGTTTTGTGCAGAGCATATGCTTTTTATGGGTAGTACCGAGTTCCCTGATGAGAATGAAGTAAGCATAGTGGATGATGATTGGATCTTTTCAACGTTTAGTATAGAGTTTGTTGTGTTAAATTTTTCTGGGTTTGACTTTGTTTTGCTTGTAGTATGATAGTTACTTGTCTAAGCATGGTGGATCCTCTAACGCATACACCGAAATGGAGCATACGTGCTATCACTTTGAAGTCAAGAGAGAATTCCTTCAAGGTGCCTTGAAAAGGTACATAATTTACCAAGGCAGGCGATATATGTGTCGGTGTGCTGCCTCGTGTGAAGGAAGATGCATAGTTCTATTTTCCATAGTTCTTAAACGTAAATTGTGTCCCTAATATGTGCCACCTGCATTTTACCTAAATCATTTACTGTAGATTGTAGAACATTTTCCATAGGCAATATCTGAGCTTGCTGTAGATTTAATCTTTCTGTGTTAAATTTTGCTCTTTAGAACACTTATTTGACCTTAGTTTGTCTTCTTGTTAATAGGTTCTCTCAGTTTTTTGTTGCACCGCTCATGAAGACTGAAGCCATGGAACGAGAAGTCCTTGCTGTTGATTCAGGTACTTCCTTTTAACCATATTCTTATTCCTTTTGTTAGAAACTATCGAATGATTCATCTTCAATTAATATTCAAGTAAATTAACCGCTTATATAGTTAAAACTGTCTTGCTAACAAGATCCAAACTTGTAGAATTTAACCAGGCCCTCCAAAATGATGCATGCCGTCTGCAACAGTTACAGTGCTATACGTCTGCAAAGGGTCATCCTTTTAATAGGTTCTCATGGGGTAAGGACATCTCGGTGTACCTTTCTTGCCACACTTAAGATATTCTTGAAATAGTTAATATTAATATGTTCTTCGTGTGCTCTTTAAGGTAACAAGAAGAGCTTAAGTGGTGCAATGGAAAATGGGGTTGATCTACGGGAAAGCATCATGAAATTATACAAGGAATATTACCGCGGTGGACTGATGAAACTCGTTGTCATTGGAGGAGGTAGTTTCTTTAGGTTTATGATGTGTTTGGCTCTAATTCTTGGAAAAACGTTATTTAGATTTATGTACGTTGGCTTTCGTTGCTATCTGAGTTTATTTGAATTTTATGGTTACGTGTAAAATCTTGCAGAATCTCTCGATATACTTGAAAGTTGGGTTGTAGAACTATTTGGCGATGTCAAAAACGGATTCAAAATTAGACCAACATTGGAGGCAAAAGGTCCTATTTGGGAAGGCGGTAAATTATATCGCCTAGAAGCGGTTAAAGATGTTCATACTCTTGATTTGACATGGACTCTCCCTCCTCTTCGCCTTGCCTATGTGAAGAAGCCGGAGGACTATCTAGCACATCTATTAGGACATGGTGAGGAATCACATCCATTTTTTTTTTCTTAAAGCGTGCTTGTGCATGCAAAATGCATACTGAAGAATATTGTTTATACCATTATCTTTTTTAGAGGGCAGAGGAAGTCTTCTATCATTCCTTAAAGGTAAGGGCTGGGCAAGCTCACTGTCTGCTGGTGTTGGAGATGATGGAATTAACCGCTCGTCTTTGGCCTATGTTTTCGGAATGTCTATACAACTCACTGACTCTGGTTTACAGAAGGTAAATGATTATATTTTAACAAAGCTTAATGCAGGGGTTATTTTAATCGTTTTGTACTGTGTATAGCTTTATTTACTGTTGTTCTTTTCTACTTTTACTTTGTTATGTTACTCATTGGACCTTATGACAACGATAAACAGATTTATGACATCATTGGTTGCATCTATCAATACCTCAAGTTACTGCGTGACGCGTCACCACAAGAATGGATATTCAAGGAACTCCAAGATATTGGGAACATGGACTTTAGATATGCTGAGGAGCAGGCTGCAGATGATTATGCTGCTGAGCTTTCAGGTTTGTACTTACATGGTCATTTATCTAATTCTTTTAAGGCGTTAATATTGGTTAGCTTATTATGTTGGCTTGTAACCCCCAAAAATTTTCATAGTTTATCATGTATTGATGTATGTAAATCATCATGGGTTTTCTTAAGTAACCACTGAAAGTGTTATTGTGCAGAGAATATGCTTGCTTATCCGGTAGAGCACATTATTTATGGTGATTATGTATACCAGACATGGGATCCAAAAATGATAGAAGATCTCATGGGTTTCTTCACACCAAAAAACATGAGGATTGATGTTGTTTCAAAATCCATCAAGTCAGAAGGTACTTTAGAGATTTGTTGAGTATGTAACTTTTGGATTGCATATTTCTCACTATCTTTCTCTTGAAACTTCCTTGTTTCAGAGTTCCAAACTGAGCCTTGGTTCGGTTCTCATTACATCGTTGAAGATGTTCCATTGGCGCTGATGGAAACCTGGAGCAATCCTTCAGAAGTAGATAACTCATTGCATCTCCCTTCAGAAAACCAATTCATCCCTTCTGATTTTTCCATCCGAGCCATTAGTTCTGATGGGGATCCCAAAAGTCAGTCTCCCCCTAAATGTATAATTGATGAACCGTTAATGAAGTTCTGGTACAAGCTTGACGAAACGTTTAAGGTTCCCCGTGCAAATACATACTTCCGCATAAATCTGAAGGGGGCATATGGAAGTGTGAAGAACTGCCTTTTGTCGGAATTATTTATCAACCTTCTGAAAGATGAACTAAATGAGATCATATACCAGGCAAGTAACTACCTTTCAGGAAGATCTTTTTAGATGTTTTTTTGTTGACATGAATATCTGTTTTTTTTTTCAGGCCAGTATAGCAAAACTTGAAACTTCTTTATCTATATATGGTGATAAACTAGAGCTTAAAGTGTATGGTTTTAACGAAAAAATTCCAGCTCTTTTATCAAAAATCTTAGCCGTTGCAAAATCCTTCATGCCAAGCCTGGACCGCTTTAAGGTATGTGAATTTTTGCGTGTGTATAATCGTCATACTCTTTATTGACATTCAGTCTTGAACTTCATCTTTTTGTGTCAATTTCTTCTCATACTTTCTTGATCCGTGAATACCTTCTCTTTCCTTTCCGACCTTGCAGGTTATCAAAGAAAACATGGAGAGAGGGTTAAGAAATACTAATATGAAGCCTTTGAACCACTCCACATACTTGAGGCTGCAACTCTTGTGTAAACGAATCTATGACAGCGACGAGAAGTTGTCTGTACTAAATGATTTGTCTCTCGCTGATCTCAACAGCTTTATTCCTGAAGTCCGCTCTCAGGTACAGTTTTCCCTTTTACTTAATACTCGCTGAGCAAAGGTTAGATAAAACGCTTGTTATGCTTGCAGATATTTATTGAGGCTCTGTGCCATGGTAATTTGTCGGAAGACGAAGCAGTAAACATATCAAACATATTCAAAAACAATCTGACAGTTGAAGCGCTCCCAGTCAAATCCAGACATGGAGAGCAGATAACGTGCTTCCCTCTGAGTGCCAAGCTTGTAAGAGATGTCAATGTGAAGAACAAATCTGAAACAAACTCAGTAGTCGAGGTAAAACGATGTCTTGTGATGAGAGTCAGCTATATAGTAGGTTTCTCGTATATGGTCATGGTTATGAATTCGAAACATGAATCCTGTTTTGCAGCTTTACTATCAAATCGAGCCTGAAGAAGCTCAGTCAACAAGAATGAAAGCTGTGCTGGATCTCTTTAATGAAATCATAGAAGAGCCATTGTTCAATCAGCTGAGGTTAGTCATCACGTGTTCATCCAGTTTGTTTTATAGATCAAATAGTATTTATTTAGTCATATATTTATAATGGGATTTTGGTTATAGGACAAAGGAGCAGCTTGGTTATGTTGTCGAGTGTGGCCCTCGCTTAACTTACCGTATCCACGGTTTCTGTTTCTGTGTTCAATCTTCCAAGTACGGTCCAGTTCATTTGCTAGGGAGAATCGACAACTTCATAAAAGACATCGAAGGGATGCTGGTAAGCTTGTGAAACAAAGACGATATTAAGCTTTTTCAAATCTCATTCTACAAAACGTACTTGGGTTTTAAATGCAGGAACAACTCGATGAAGAATCCTTTGAAGATTATCGAAGCGGTATGATTGCAAGATTGCTGGAAAAGGATCCATCTCTCTTGTCTGAGACAAATGAGTTATGGAGTCAGATTGTTGACAAAAGGTAAGGATCTCCAAGGGTTGGAAGTATGAGATCAGTAGCTTCATATAAAGTTCAATTAGTTGCTTACTGACAAAATGGAGTTAACTCTCTCACTCTCTCTCGGACAGGTACATGTTTGATTACTCCCAGAAAGAAGCAGAGGAGCTAAGAAGCATAGAGAAGAAAGATGTGATAAGTTGGTACAAAACCTATTTCAAAGAATCATCACCTAAATCACGTAGGCTTGCGGTGAGGGTGTGGGGATGCAACACCAATATGAAGGAAACTCAGACAAATACCACCAAGTCGGTGCAGGTCATCGCAGACGCTGTGGCTTTCAAGTCAACTTCAAAGTTTTACCCAAGCCTCTGCTAGTGACACACACAAACAAGAGTTTTTGCTTCGTCCTCTATTTCTTTTGTTTTCTCTTTTGATATTTCTTCATTTAACTCAGTTTATTATTACCCAGATCTGTTTGGAAGAAAAATACCAAAATGTCGCTTTTTGTTATGATTTGAGGATATGCATTTTAGATTATGCTTTGTCGGTTGGTTGAGACTATACGCAGTTCGGCTAGTGACATTTTTAATGAATTATATCTTATGGTATTTTCTGTCTTTTAATATTTGAAGTCTAATATTTACTCAACATATCTAACATTGTTAACTATGTAATAATGTTCTAATTTTAAATAAAAACATTATTAACTATGTAATAATGTCGAAATTTGATCAATATTATTATTTTAATAATAAAATTGTTAAACTAATTAAGTATAAATTTATCTATTTTTGTGTGTTTGTTTATTTAATTTTGACAATATATCAAAGTAATTTTATAATTAGTTAAAAACTAAAATTGCTTATATAAATATATAATAAATTAACAATAATTTCCTTGGTCGCTAATCTCTTATAAATGTCTACTTACATTTCTAACTAATATATTTTAATTAATAACATATAAATATTATTTAATATATAAATAAAAATCATTCTGAAACTTAAAAATGTCTTATACATTTTTTGAAAAACATATAATATAAAACTCTCAGACACAGTTAAAAATATTTCCCATAAAAAACATCATACCTTGATTTAACCCGCGGTTAATTTCTGGTGGGGCCTATAAAACTATCAACGTAGAAAACGAAACTCTCTCTCTCTCTCTCGCACTATATTTTCTCTGAACGGTGGGGGTGAGTGCAGACCACCATCAATCAGATTTGCGAAAATAGGAATATCTCTCTAATTATACACAGATTCTGAATCTCGGATTCTCTTCTCCTCCTCCGTCGAAGTTTTGAATGCTCTCTCTCTCTCTCTTTCTCCCGTGAGTTTCCCCTCTCCCTCTTATCTTCTCCTCAATTTCCGTTCAACTAAATTTTCTGATAACTCTGTCTCATCATAACGGCAGATCTAGGGTTTCTTCTTCGTTCTCCAACTTATGTTAAAATGTTTCTCTAACGACTTTATATATCATCTCCATTTTTGCCGCAGTTGAGCTTCCCCAGCTTCGATCCTCTCGCATTTACGTATACGTTATGCACGAATAAGGTTCGTTATTCTCCAGATCGCTCTCGTTTCCTTTACGTTTATGATTCTGAATCGAATGTAAGATAATTTGGTTGGATTATAGATCATCGTAGATCGTGATTGAAGCGCGAGAGAGAAGGAAACAAAAATAAGGAGAGGGAAGATGAGTGAGGGGCAGACGTTCCAGCTGGGAACAATCGGCGCATTGAGTTTGTCCGTTGTCTCGTCTGTGTCCATCGTGATCTGTAACAAGGCGCTTATTAGCACCCTTGGCTTCACCTTCGGTAACTTCTTTTTCCCCCGTTGAATTTACTGTTTCAGGCTCCTTTTATTTACTGTGGTGAATATTTTCAGTGGATCTATACGTGTGCTTGTAGGTTAGATATCATTTTTACTTCATACTATGTTTTGACTTTGTTAGGTGGGTTATCTCTTTTCTTTCCTTTTATGGTTGTATGTGTTTTAAGAAAGATTCATATCTTTGGTATGTAATGTAAACTCTTTAGAAGCTGCTTTGACTTTAGAAGATGTTTGTGTGTACTTTGGATCTTCGTTTCTGTGGGAGACGATGGTTTTGCTACTGGAAGGCAGATACAGTGTATTCTTGTGTAGTATAACACTGAGCTAGTCGCTGATCAAACTTTTTTGTAGCCTGCGTCACCATAACTGCATCACTTGCTATTGATCTCATGTGCTATATGTACTTTACTTACTCTTGTTATTTTTTTTTTTTTTTTTTTTGTAATTACAGCGACTACTTTGACAAGTTGGCATCTTTTGGTCACTTTTTGTTCCCTTCATGTGGCACTATGGATGAAGATGTTTGAACACAAGCCTTTTGATCCACGAGCTGTGATGGGATTTGGGATTTTGAATGGGATTTCTATAGGACTATTGAACCTCAGCTTGGGCTTTAATTCCGTTGGGTTTTACCAGGTATTGCTTCGTCATTCCAGCTGCAATATGATGATGTCCTTTTGACCTGTTTTTTTCAAACCCGTCTTCTCTTATGTCGATATTAGATGACAAAACTAGCAATCATCCCCTGTACTGTTCTTTTGGAAACCCTTTTCTTCAGGAAAAAGTTCAGGTTAGCACTCAAAGCTGTCTAATCTTTTTGTACACTTCTCTTACACTTGAGTTGGAGGATTCTATTTTATATGACATCATATATCTTTTCTTATGGTCATACATTTCTTGTTAACTATATAAGTTCTTTATCTTTGCAGTCGAAAAATTCAGTTTTCGTTAACCATCCTTCTCCTTGGTGTTGGGATTGCAACCGTCACAGATCTTCAGCTTAATATGCTGGGTTCTGTCTTGTCTCTGCTGGCTGTTATCACAACTTGTGTTGCTCAAATTGTATCCTATGCTTACCCACTCTTTTCTCATTGCTTTATTCTTTCAATCTTTCTATATTTTATCTTTATGCCAATTCGATGGTGTTCTCTTAACCAATTGTACACAGATGACAAATACCATCCAGAAGAAGTTCAAAGTTTCATCCACGCAACTTCTTTACCAGTCTTGCCCTTATCAAGCACTTACACTTTTCGTCACTGGCCCATTTTTAGATGGGCTCCTAACCAACCAGAATGTGTTTGCTTTCAAGTACACTTCCCAAGTTGTGGTAAGACTCAATCTGCCAGGGATTGTACACAACTTACTTACTGGTAGCTTCCATGTCGATCCAACATATATTTAAACGTACTTCTTTGTTTACTGCAGTTCTTCATCGTCCTGTCCTGCCTGATATCAGTCTCTGTAAACTTCAGCACATTTCTGGTCATTGGGAAAACATCTCCGGTCACATATCAGGTTCTGGGACATCTGAAAACATGCCTGGTTCTAGCATTTGGATATGTGTTGCTGAAGGACCCATTCAACCGGCGAAACATACTTGGTATAATGGTGGCGGTGATAGGAATGGTTGTGTATTCCTATTTCTGCTCGGTTGAGACTCAGCAGAAGGCAAGTGAAACATCAACCCAATTGCCTCAGGTATATTTCCTCTTGCTAATATCTTTATGTTTGGCTATATATAAGGATAAATACTATTGAGTGCTGTACTCCAATAAATTGATCCCTGGTACATATCAAATAAGATTTACTCTATAGAAAAGGGAAAAGTGATATTAGTCTAATTGCTAAGTCAGTGGTACAAGAGGATAAATAATTAGATGATATCAGAGAAGCAACCGTATCATAGGCATTGTTTTGCTTGGTAAAGGTCTATTTATATGCAGGTCTATGCTGAGTTTGTGCAATGTTATATTGGTGTACGAGAAAGATTTAAAAAAACTAATGTTACATGTTGGGTATAGCAGATGAAAGAGAGCGAGAAGGATCCACTAATAGCAGTTGAAAACGGAAGCGGAGTGCTATCAGATGGTGGTGTGGGTGTGCAAAAGACGGCGGCTCCTGTATGGAACTCAAATAAAGACTTTCAAGCCTAACGTTGCTATATTTCTTTTGTATCACATCTTTCAGAAGGAAGAAAAAAAAAAGAACTTTCCGAAAATAACTTTTGTGTTTGTTTGTTCTCTTTTAAAAATCGCATAGCAGAGAAGTAGGGGAGACTAGCTTTCCACACCGTAATGGAAAATGGGAGAAAGTAGAGAGACTGAGGGAAAACACAGCTTTGGTGATCCTGAGCAGTTTATTTTCGGTTACAAACTGTATTCCAAAGTTGTGGCTATTACACACTGGACACATGTATTTGATTTTTAGACTACCTAATTTGTACATATAAGCTACTCATTTCTCCTTGCCAACTTGATTCTTTTTCTCATTCTAAGATGGTAGAGAAGGAGAGGGAAACAAGGTTCAGTGGTTTGATGGAGTAAAGAGCATGACTAACAACAAGCACCAGTGGTCTAGTGGTAGAATAGTACCCTGCCACGGTACAGACCCGGGTTCGATTCCCGGCTGGTGCATCCCAGTTGAGCTGTGAAGAGATATGGTTTAACGAAGGTTGGGTCCCCTTCGCTCTCATCTGATTTCAAGATTATACTGCCACCATCCTGAGCTCATTCTTTTTTTTTTCCCCTTCAGTTTTCACCTTTTAAATGTGAGACGGCTTGAATAAAAAGATTACGTTGCAAACAAACACCATTATGTCTAAAAGAGGAAAACAAATTTATTAAGAATCTCCATGTTCCTTGAAGAACAAACAAACAATGGGAGTACCAAAGCAACAAAACCTCAAAATGACCAACTTAACAACATCAACCGGACACAAACCTTTATACGTCCTTTCTTGGTAATACCAAGTTGGTATTGCTAACTCTAAAGAAACAAAAAAAAAAAATTGATAAATAATTGAAAGTGAATCAAATCAAATGAATTCAAAAGCCTATAACAGATGTACTCTCAGCCCCCTGTAGTCTTTTGTCAATACGCAGAGCTACTCTCACTAGCAGAGAGCGAAGGTCCTTCAGATTTAACCAAGCTTGAGCTATTATTGCTACTTATCTCTAGCCCTTGCAATCTCCCATTCTGCAGAAACTCAGACACGCTCTGAGAATTCGACATCTCCATCGGAGGACGGCTTTGATTGAATCCTCGCATCTGCTGCATATCTTGGCCGTTGTTGATTGAGCCATGATGATAAGGTGGAATCGCCATGAACGTTGAAGGAGAATACTGAACCTGCTGCATTCCCATATCGAAAGAATCTGAATTACCAGAGATCTCTCCTGTCTCCATCTTCATCCTCTCCACTTCTTTCCTCAGAGCTTCGTTTAAAGCTGGCAGAAAAAACAAAAGCAAGATAATGATGATCACATGTAGAAAGGATTAGACTTTTGTTATTATTACCATTACGAAGGTGAGCTTGTTGCTCCATTGCTTGTAGTCTCAGTTTCAGCTCTGTGTTCTCGTTTGCTAGTCCATTTGTATCTCTCTAATCAAATCAAACAACATTGTATTAAGAAACTCTTAAACTCACCGTTGAGACAGAGCAAAGACCTTTACTTCACTCTTCTTGAAACAGAGCAAAGGCCTTTACTTTACTCTGCTTGAAACAGAGCAAAGACTTTTACTTTACTCTGCTTGAAACAGAGCAAAGGCCTTTACTCTACAATGTTGAAACAGAGCAAAGACCTTTACTTTACTCTGCTTGAAACAGAGCAAAGACCTAAACTTTAGACTGTTGAAACAGAGCATTACCTGGAAGAGAGTGAGCTGAGCAGAGAGAGTGGTGGCTTCGGTTTGAAGAGATTGAACTCTACGCTCAAGCTCTTGAATGTAACGTGCTTTCCTCTCCTTGGAACGAGCTGCAGATTGACGATTCGCTAAGATCCTGCAACAATCACAACCCCACGATTTTGAAATAATGGTCATTGGATCTTCAATTCTGAGAGATTAAAGTCAAAACCTTTTGGCGCGTTTGGGATCGATGTTCCAGAGCTCAGAGAGCTTTTCAGGAGGCATGGCTTTCTTCGCGTCCATGATCTCATCGCTTGCGTACATTGCGCGTCCCGCGTCGACGGAATTGCTGTGACGGTGGCGAGGACGAGATGAGGAAGACGGAGGAGGAACGGCGGTGGCGGGATCTGGGAATGAGATCGGCGGATTTGGATTAGAGGAGAGGCTGTCGACGTCGATGAAGGAAGAGAAGAGATCGTCGTCGGAGGGATGGTCGTCGGAAGAAGGAGGTGCGGCGGCGGAGGAGGAGGAGATGAGCGGATCCGTGAACATGAACATTGACATGTCGTCGGAGCGGGATCGGCGGTGAAAGGAGGAGGCATTTGGATTGGTGGGCTTGGGCTGAGGATCCGATTTGTCCATGAATGCAAATGTCGTGAGCGAATTCTCTGCTGCAGAGTCAATGTGTGTTACGAAGAAGAGGAGAGGAAGGAGATAATGATGGAGATGAAGCTTTCTCTCTCTGTCAAATTAAGGAACGCAAGTCTGAGGAGAGAGAAGTGACGTCACTAACTATAAATTGCCACTGAAACACGAAATTATGATTTTTAATTGGTCGGTGTTTAGAATATTAGTGATGAAAAAGTAAAAAGGCATATTAACACGTGAAGCATCACAACATCTTGTCTCCCTCTTCTTTTTTGGGGATGATTATTTAGATAACACAAATTTATATGTTTATTATTAATTAATTTCATTTTATTTTAAGTACAACCAGTATAATTTTAATTTTGTTAAGATAAAATAAATAATTAGAGTGATATAACTGTGGCCTAGGCAAAACTGTAAATCAATATTTTAAAATTAAAGTGCATCTAATTCATTTATCTTTTGTGTATAAGTAAAATTCCCAATAATCTTTTCAGATTCTCTGTGATGCATTGTATAGAACCCTACCTGGCGCGTTTTAAAATATTTTGGGCCTCCTCGTATTTGGCCCATTTCGAAATTGGGCATCTCTTTTGTTAAGGCAAAAAAAAACAAAGTAGTTTGAAAAAAATTCTGTCTTCAAATTGGGTTTTGGAGATAGAAGTTATGGTCAGGTATCAATCTTCATCATCATCAATCGGGGCACAAGCTTCCCACCAAGAAACAGGGCCCAAACCATCATCATCTATAGTCCCCTGCACATTCCACAAAGACTATTATATATCACTGCATGAATCATGAGGCTTTATATAACTAGCTTTTGTTATATAATCAAGTGGAAAAGCTTCAGAGAATGATAAACTTACAGTGACCACCATAGGAGCAAAAGGCTTTGCGTCCTCTGCTCGCTCAATTGGAACAGGTGGATAGCTGATGTTCTCAACTCTAAACTTTATCTGCTATCCACAACGCCATCGTTAAACCACTTTCAAAAATGTAAAGAGAAACTTGGGAACCAACAAAAAAAAGTTAACCTGACATGAATCGTCGATAATAAACTCGTCTCCTCCATATTGCCACACCCATCTCATCTGCTTCCTGTTAATGTTCAAACATTTTACTTTGTAATCCACTAAAGTAAATACAGATGTAGTAAGTATTAGAGACTAAGTCTCCCACATCGTAGTTGGCAGGGACATAAAATATAAGATAGATGGATCAATCCACTTATCACCAATTGGTTTTAAGTTGGAATCTCATCTAACTTACTGTCACCACGACACAATTTTTCTAATACCTATTGTAAGGGTCAGGCTCGCAGCGGTTAGGTGTAGGTATAAGTGGAGCAGGAACATAAACATCTTCAAAGAATCCAAGTGTTACTGCCAATGGAATCATAAGTATGTATATGAGATAACAAGCTAAGTTATAAGTCAATATTCATAGTAAAAAAAAAAAAAGTAATGTAGTTACTCACAGCGCAAGCCATTGGAATCAGATTCTTTGAACTTAGCAGCTATAACCTCACCAATAAATGGACGAAACACTACAATTCTAAAATGTACCTACAAAATCATTAACAACAAAAAAAAAATGAAAAAAAAAAGTTATTAAACATCAAAACATGATCAAGGTTTGGTTTGAATATAAACCTTATAGGTGGCAGCACCATCACCGGGTAAAACAAACCCTCCTTCGATTGATCTAATGTCGTAGATTGAGACACAAAGGCCAATAGACAAAACCTTTTAAATTATCAAAAAAAAAAAAACAGCCACTTTCATAAGATTAGTGAGAGAACAAAAAAAAAAACAGAAGTTCAAATAATGACCAAACCTTGTCTAAGAACAGATCTTTAAGCACTTTATTAATGGCATATTCGAGGTCGAGGGGGGGTGGGTGGTTAAGGAGACTCGGTGGCACTCTTACTGTATCTTCCAGCTCGCTAAGACAGAACATGAAGCAGTTGGTGTTAGAAATTAGGCTCTCAGAGAATCTGTTCTAAACCCTAATTCTGATTTGCCCGCCGCCGAATCACAAAGTAAGAAGATGATAGAGTGCCACAGGAGCGTCCTGTGTTAACTGGCACACGTGAGTATGATTTTTAATGGGCTGGCCCAATATAGTAAATAAAGCTCTTTGGTGAGTACATTTATACCCATTGTATTATGGGTTTAGAGTCATTACACTATTAACTAAAAACAATAAGTCCAATAGACACTGAGCGGTATGCAGATATGTTATAAAGATATAACTTGACTTGTGGCCCAAAAAAAAAAAAAAGAGATATAACTTGACCATTATCAATGCATTTTATTATGGCAAGTTTATAAGAGTTGCCACTTGGCCGTGAGATTGGGAGAGAGATACATAAGAGTTGCCTCTTTATCCTTGTTATTTGATATTGTATTCAACAGTTTTCACCTTTAAATCTCGTGGTGGTCTAGTGATTTTTACCGGATAAAGTTTTTATATTAGTTCAAACTAGAAATCAATTTTTCTTTAATGTAAAATTATTAATTCTACATGTAACCAGATGATAGGAATATCTAACTCTTTTTTTTATGAGTAAATGGATTGATCTAACGTTGATGACTAAATTTTCAAAGATTAGTTGGTTGGTCTTGGTCTATTAGATATTCCATGTAGAAAAGAAAAAAAAAAGTTGTTTTCAATCTACAAGGAAAAGTTCTAAACGTAAACGTTTTTTAAGAGGAATAGAGTGAAACGCGTGTTGCATAATCGCTAACAAACACCTTTTTTGCGGTTAAGACAGTAAACGTACTTTAAAATTTATATTTTTATTTGTTTATTGATTTTGGTCGGACCGCCTACATCCTACGTGTCCATTTAACCGTCGCTCACCTCATGTAATAGCCCAACCTCTTCTACTTCTTCCTCTTCTTCTCTTCCAGTTTCAAAAAAATTATATCGCAAAACCCCATGGCCATGGCTACGCATTTCAGCTTCCCTGTCAACTATCTTCTCTCTGAAGCCTCTCGGAGCAGAGGAAGGTTCGATCGGAAGCTTGTCAGAGCTGTAGCCTCCGGAGACTCCGTAGCTCCGACGATTTCGGAAGAGACAAAAGTGAAACTAGGTGGGTCGGATCTGAAGGTGACAAAGCTTGGCATAGGAGTGTGGTCATGGGGTGATAACAGTTACTGGAATGATTTCCAGTGGGATGGTTAGTGTATTCTAAAGAAGCATACTTGAGTTTTTCATCTCTTGTTTTTTTTGTTGTTGTCATTATAATTGAAACTGGTTCTATCTAATGAATGATTTTGAGTGTTTTTGTCTTTATTGAAGTCAAAATTTATAAAGATTGAGACTTTTCTTCTATATTACTGTGGTGGTAGACAGGAAACTGAAGGCTGCTAAAGGAGCTTTTGATACCAGTCTTGACAGTGGTATAGACTTTTTCGATACTGCTGAAGTTTACGGTTCAAAGGTAAGAATCGAGAAACTTGGTTGCTTTGTTTTGAAGACCTATGTGGAACCTCACTCACATTCTTGTTCCCACTAGTTTTCACTGGGTGCTATAAGCTCTGAGACTCTTCTTGGAAGGTAAATTTTTGTAACACTGTATTAACCAAGAATCTTCAGAGAGGTTCTTCTTGACTGTTGTTGATTGGTGAGTTTGTGAACAGGTTCATCAGGGAGAGGAAAGAGAGGTATCTTGGAACTGAGGTTTCTGTTGCAACAAAGTATGCTGCTTTGCCTTGGCGTTTAGGTCGTGAAAGTGTTATCTCTGCCCTTAAAGATTCCCTTTCCCGGCTTGATCTTTCTTCTGTGGATCTATATCAACTACATTGGTAGGTTTTCCTAAATTACGTTTAAGAGTGAAATCTTTTAAGGAACAATCTCTCACCATTCACTTGGTTTCATTTCAGGCCGGGGTTATGGGGAAATGAAGGTTTTATTTTTCTGTTAACACCAGTATTGAAGATACTTTGATGAACTAGAGTTTAGTAGCTTTTGGTTAATATAGCAAACCCAATGACAAGATTAATTATGTTTTAGGATATCTGGATGGTCTTGGGGATGCTGTTGAACAAGGACTTGTGAAGGCTGTTGGTGTTTCTAACTACAGTGGTACCATTCAATATGTTTTGCTCTTTCTCATTGATGATGTGCAAGTTTTCCTTGTTAAATACAAACTATATCATACTCACTGTCCTGGCTCGCGATTTTTCAGCGAAGCGGCTACGTGATGCTTATGAGAGACTCAAAAAGAGAGGAATCCCTCTGGCCTCAAATCAAGTCAACTACAGTTTGATATACAGAGCTCCGGAGCAGACTGGTGTAAAGGCTGCCTGTGATGAGCTTGGAGTCACTTTGATTGCATATTCCCCCATTGCTCAAGGTGATTTTCCTTTATGTCCAGCATACTCTGGAAAAGATGCATGCAGATCCTATAGTATTTTCCTTTTTGTTTCCTGCAGGTGCTCTAACTGGTAAATACACCCCAGAGAACCCACCTTCAGGTCCTCGGGGTCGCATTTATACTCGTGAATTTTTAACAAAGGTAATAGCTTCCACTGCTGCATATATTCAGTAGAGGCTTGTGTTCAGTCACCTGCTTTTTACTTTAGCAAGTGTTGTGTTGAGAAAATGCATATACATCACACACCCACAAGTTGCAAGGTTTCTTCACTAATTATGACTTGTGATTACAGCTTCAACCCCTGCTGAATAGGATCAAACAAATAGGCGAAAATTACAGCAAAACTCCCACACAGGTACTTTCTCTGTTCCTTATGTACCCTACTTTTTTTTTGTATAGTTACTTCTTGTCAATTTCAAGGTATCCACAGAACTAAATAATTTGAGCAAAATGTTTCTAAAGCACTTGTTGCTATCACATTACAAGGCTCATTTAGAAGAGTAAACCGTGACAGTGAAGCCAAGCCCTTAATTCACTGCAAATACGTGAGTCTTTCGTTTTGTTGTGTTTTGCTGTGTAGGTAGTATTGAACTGGTTGGTGGCACAAGGGAACGTGATACCAATCCCAGGAGCCAAGAATGCAGAACAAGCCAAAGAGTTTGGAGGAGCTATAGGTTGGAGTTTGACAGATGATGAAGTAGCTGAGCTACGGTCCTTGGCCTCTGAGATAACCCCCGTCGTTGGTTTCCCTGTTGAGTATCTCTGAACTCTTAAAGACTCTTGTTTGTAGCATTTGTAAAGCTCAAAAGTTATACAATAATTAAAAGTGGCATATAGATTATGCTAAGTGTTGTAATAGATGTATACAAATAAAAATCTCTTTCCCTCTTGCAGCATTTCAAAAATAGCCAAGCAAATGATTTTACAAATGGGGCTTTGAAACTTGCTTTAAGAGATGTTACAATCGCACATCTGTGCTTCTGCGTGTTAACGTCTCTGTTGCACTAGTAAAACCATTTCATTCATACCTCTAGTTAGATAAAACATGTTCTCTTCAATGTGTCTACGTTTTCAAGGATTTAGAAGTAGTCTACAGCTTTTTTCTTGAGTCAGCTGTCTTTAGTTTGAGCAATCAATATAGAAATAAGTATTTATCGAATATAGTTTTAAAAGCCGCAAAGGTAACACCATGTGGATAGTTCTCAAAAGCTAAGTTTCATTTTCCATTTTTTTTTACAAGAGACGAATGAAGATAAGCAAGCAAGGCATTGTTCTGTTTGTGCTGCTTTTATTCAAGCAACACTGAAAGAAGTGGCTGCTTTCTCAACAAATTTATTGGCTCCCTTGAACCACCTCTTGTCTCCAGCTTGTGCTTTGCAGATATAAAGCTTGCCTCCATTCACGGTGGCTGTGATCAGCTGGTGCTTACCACCTTCATCTCCATCGGCTGTTCTGGTCAATACAGACAAGTAATAGTATGGTTTCCCACCAACGTCCTGAACATTTGTCTCCAAAATGTTTGCTGTTGCCACTGCATTGTTGTCAAAGCCTCCCTGCAATGAACATCAGATTCACACACAGAGTTATGTACTGAGACAATAATGATGCCTATATTCTATTCTCTTTGGTGTTTGATTATCTCATATCCTATTCTTTCAGCATCAGGTTTTCTCTAACAAATGGAGATTAGGAGTTTACCTCAGAGGCAGTCTCACCGAAGTAAGCTTGTTTCCCTAGAAGGTAATTGACCTGCAAGAAAAGATCCAAAGAGTTGAATCATCATTCAATCTCACAAGTCATTTGATATTTTGATATTCATCATCAATATCTACTATGTAGATGTCTTGTAGTAAAGACCTGAGAGAGGAACTCTTCAGGAGAACCGTAATCAGTGATGGACTTCTTGTCGGTAGGAGTGACCATGACATTGAGATTGCTAGTAGCGTCAAAGTTGTCTTCATACCTAAGGACTTGTCCTGGATACTCAACCTCTCTGCTTGGGTTCCATTTAGCTGGCACCTGTACTTGGAATCCATCTCCACTGTATGCCGTGAAGTCTGTGTTTTTCTTTGGCTTCCCAAACACATTTGCTGCATAACCAAACCAAGATTTAGTTTTAAGCTCTGAAAAATGAAATGATCATAGGTGTTTCGATTTTTCTTTACCAGCTTCACCGTAGGCAGCATCTGCCGGAGACACTTTGGAACCAACTGCAGCGGCGCCAACGAGGAGTGTGAGAGCGAGACGGCGAGAGACGGTGGAGGTATCGTCTTCATGAGCCTGTTGTGCTTTACACACTACATGGAGGGGCTTGGAGAGTGACACGTAGCGCTGGGATGAGGAGGAAGATGATGATCTTGCAGCGGAGGAGGAGGCCAGTGCGCTCTGGTGTAGGAAACACGCGCTGTACGCCATCTTCTCTCTTGAGCTCTGTCTCTTAAGCTCTGTGTTTGGTTGAAGTTATGATGAAAGTGTGTGTTTTGAGGATTGTGGAGTGTGATAATGTATGAAGGGGGAAACGAAGAGTGAAGATGATTGGTTGGTTTTGGATATTAGATGATCTCTCTGTTGATGTCCAGATAAGGTTGTTGAGGTCTTGTAATACGCCACGTGTCGAATACACTTGGCCTAGTTCCACGTCAGATTCATAAGCGAGTCAGTAAAACAACGGAGTCCGGGCCTTTTGGGCCATGAAGGCCCATACGCCCACCAATACACAAGCCATGGCTACTTATACTCACGACACGTGTCACAGTCAAATCGGGTAATTAATCTTTCACACGCGAGTGAGATACGTTCTATTTTGGGATCGGATACACCCGCACGCACCTGATTAGTTCCCTCGTAGCCTTAGGTTTTCAAATTTTAAAAGAAACGGCTCACACTCTTTCCTTTCTCTGCGTGTTTCTCGGGAAAATCTTCCTCTTCTGATTGAGAAAAGACTTGTAGAGTTCTCTCTAGCTCACTGACCCCGTCAAGAAATCAAATTACATGAGACGGCTGTTGATGAAGCGGAACCTAAGTCTCTTGTGCAGATCGGCGCTCAGATTTATCGATACATCAGCTTGTAGAGTCATGGCTTGTTTTCTTAACTGCTTCCGCGGAAGAGACGACCGATCTATCTCTCACTCTTCACTCGCCAATTCCAAAGTAAGTCTTTAGCTTCTCTGGCTATTTCGCATCTTTTATTTAAATGATCGTGCTCGTTTTGGTGTTAATCTAGCTCCTAGAATGATCGTTGATGAGAAATAGAACCTTCACGGATAGATCACAGTGACATGTTTGATTGTTGAGCTTGTTTTTGTGTATGATGCATGTAATCTCTTAGCTTCTGATGTCTAAAGGCTAAAACGAAGAGCTGGCCGTCGCTTCTTTGCTTTTCTTTAGCAGAATCATATTGATCTGACCCAGAATTTCAATTACTAACATCTTTTCTCTTGTAACTATCTTCAGAAAGATCAGGAATCGGAATCGCAGAATCATATGTCTGCTTTGTTTCGGTCTGAAGGTAAATCTCCTTTTCGATTGTGTTGATATTGAATTTGTTTCTGTGAAATTCTTGCTAATATCTATAAG
The DNA here is from genome assembly GCA_905132765.1 of Moricandia arvensis. Classification (NCBI taxonomy): domain Eukaryota; kingdom Viridiplantae; phylum Streptophyta; class Magnoliopsida; order Brassicales; family Brassicaceae; genus Moricandia; species Moricandia arvensis. The sequence goes on along the minus strand of CAJHQP010002347.1, from coordinate 48,354 downwards.
GCTATTGTTCTTGATTTTATAGAGGAAGCAGCTTCTTCGCCTTTCCTTGATAAAGGAAAATTTGATTTGGATTCTATACATATTGACAAAGGCCTACGGGATGAGGTATGGTTATATATTAGAAGCATTCTCTTTATGACTATTATATCTGTGCTCATCTTACGTAATGAGAAAAGATGTGTGCTTTTTGTGACTGAGGTGAACTTTAGCTTTATTTCTATAATGGATCTCCTACAGCTCCTATATGTTTTCTTGCATTAGTGCTTGCAATTAGTTGAGTTTCTTACAATGTAGAGATTCTATTTCAGAAACAGTAGTTTGTAGTGGTAGTTCAGACAACGCTTTCTCTGCATATATCAATAGAATCTGATTGTGCATTCCTTCAAGAGTTCACGCCGAGAATCTAACCATCTTTTTTTTCACTTGTGGATTTCTAGGCACGGTTTCTTAAAGCTTGTGGCACTATACCTGAGACGCCTGTTGAAATCAAGAAAGCGTCCCAAAAACTGAGTAGTCCTCAACATTCTGGAACTTCTTATTTCCATTCATGGATTTCAAGTAGCTCTGCGCTAGGCTTTCATTTGGATGAATCACCAACCCCCTTGAAAGCTTGTGAAGAGGTGGAAAGGTCATCATTTACTTCAGAGCAAACACCAAGCAGGTAGAGCACTAGAGTTCACTTTGGTTAATAGAACTGGCAAGGTTTATATGCTAACATTGTTGTTGCATCTTACTAAAGAGGTTCAACACATATTTCGATCTGGAACTCACTCTATTCTTTTTTTCCATATTAGTTGTGTAATCGATGACGGGGACACTGCGCGGATTCCATCTGCTTCTAGTGATGCTGATGAAGTAGAAAGCATTAGCACTGCGTTAAAGGGTGAGTTAGATAGATCTGGCAGGCCAATGCTCACAGCTGGAAAGACAAAGTCGGTGCGGTTTGAATGTGATCTTGATCAATCTCAGTCTTCTAACTCTTCTGAGAATAGCAGTTCAAGAAAACTAGAGATGGGTGGCAAAAGTACAGTGAGCTCGCCTAATCCAACCCCATTGAGGCTCTCTGATGAAATGCAAACACCCGGAACCATATATCCAGCAAACATGGAGTCAGCAGGAAGGGGAAGGCCTAGAATCAGGTCGCAGTTTGTGCATTCGGTGTCCAATCTAATGGAAAATGCATCCTTATATAAGGTACATGATGATTCAGATGGGAGCCTAGAAAAAGCTAACTCGCATGTTTACAAAGAGCAGATAGAGGGTGAAACTCCCACACCAGCAACTTATGGGGAAGAAAGATCAGGTGAGAAACTGTCCAAGTATGAGGCATCTCCTTGGCTAAACCCAATCAACGAAGACTGTAAAGAAAACATCGAGGTTTTAAACGATAGGACACCTGGAGTCAATGCCATAACTCCAGGTGACAGACCTATCATTGGATTGGTTGCTGCTCACTGGAATGAGAATGAGCAAACTGAGATTTCACCCAAATGGTGGGATGGGAATGGGATCCCAAATTCCACAACCAAATACAAAGAGGTATTTAGAATTCTAGGCTCTTTCGATTCCTATCGTATTCAGGGACTATAGATAATGAGTTGTTACATTCTCTTTACCTTACGCAGGATCAGAAAGTGAGTTGGCATGCAACACCATTCGAGGTGAGACTGGAGAAGGCACTCTCAGAAGAAGGAGGAGGAGGTCTGAGTTTATTCCCTCGAAGGTATTAACCGCATATCTAGTGAAACTACCTAGGAGAAGATATGAAATCTATATAAAGCTATTGTGTGATGCAGGAACCTTGAAGTGATGGACGAGGATGAAGAAGACTCGGACATATCACAGCTGCAGCATTCGGTTCAACCAAACTCAGTAGTTTCGTTCTGAAACTTGGCTCTCGTACAGAAGCGTGTTACTTAACAGATGGCGATGAAGATACTCTAATTACCGGCTTTTATGGAACTTTATAAAAAGATGTTAAAGAGTGAAAATGCATAAACAGTGATGTTTTATGAACCTCTTGGGAGTTCTCTTCCCCAGGCACGCATTTTGATATTTTTCTCGAGTAATTTTAATCTGCGAATCTGGATATAAATATCTACGTCTGAGTATGTGTGAGAAAGATGTAGTTCATATTTAAAAAGTTGCAAAGCAAAGGTTCCTTCTAGTTCATTGGTACTGAAGTAAGCAGTGTAGCCTCTAATGGTGGTTTCTTTGTACTTCGGAAGGGTTTCTTTAGACACAAGATATCTAATGGGTTCGTCCATTCTACGATTTGGTCTCACACCGGTGGTGACAAGGGAGACTCAGCAAAATGAAAATTGATTAACGGAGATTTAAAATGAACATGACTACAACATGTCAAGGTAGTAATCGAGCGAGCTCTACCATCTGAGCTACATCCCCATTATGATATCATCTATGTTTATACTTTCAACTGAAAATTTTCTAGGATTTTCAGCTCTAGCCTCAAATATTTAGATATGATAATCTTAACCGGACGGCGTCTGTACCATCACATCTTCAACCGGCCCAAATACCAGGTTCCCAAATCGTTGGGACTTGAGAGGAAAGGGGTGAGATATAATGTATATATTTTAAATGTTGATGATGCCAAGCTAGCTCTGTAACATCTGAGCTACACCCCCGATGATGATGACATTAATGTATAATTAAAAAAAATGATTACAAAATTGTATCTCCATCTCATCCTCAAAACGAGATCAATAACAATGTGTAAGCCACAGTCTCTTTGTGGCATCTTTAATCCTTGGGGCCGACGCTGAACTTAGCTATAAAGAAGCCGATGGTATCAAGCTCAGATGACGGGTCGAATTTCTGAACCATTTCTTCTTCACCCGGTTTCAACCACTCCCTGCAAAACGTAGCCATCTCTTAGTACCATCAATGTCTTACAGTTTTGGTTTGTGAATGTAAATCACTCTCGTGAGTATAGATACTTACTCTACATATCCGTCAGGGAATTCACATCGACCAACTAGACCAGGACCTCCTATCCTAGGATGCTGCAACAAGACAGCAACACACATGAAGATACATTAGGACAAAGAACAAGATCCTAATGCAATGTATGCCAAGAAATCCAACAGTTTCTTAGAAAAGGGTATTTTAGATTCAAACCTGTGGTGCTAAAGAAAGAAATTTGTATTTATCCAGAGCATAGCGAACCACCGCCTCGTTCTCGCTAGGGTTAATTGTGCATCTAGCAAAATGGAAAACAAAACATCCACATGTAAGTTTATAGTGACTCTGTGTCACTGAGGACATGTCTCATTTCATATTGTTAGGCCTCACCTGCACAGATTCAGAAGTAACGAATTTCAAAATATGTTCCCAGACTTACGTTGAGTATACAAGAATTCCACCAACGCGGACCAATTGAACAGCCTGGTCCAACATTTTTCGCTGGTACCTTCCATGGTTTCTCAATGATATAACAGTCTCCTACAAGACATGAAAATGGCAAATTCATTTCACAGGTTCCTCCCAACAATCTTTTGAGAAAAAAAAGCAGAGATTCTACTCTGAATTACTACAAACACTTCAATGTTTTGGTCTTCACTTATAACAGTATTTATATTTATATTACTTCAGGAAGCTACTAAGAAATCATATTTCCGCCATATACGAGTGATTAACCTAAGGCTATCCATGAGAAGTTAATGCGTAACTAACCATAATCATGAAAAGTAGAAGTTTACACATGACAGCTCAAGTCTTGAAGTGATCTTACCAGTCCAGCGAAAAGACGAGGTCTCAAGCCAAGAGCAGAACAAGGAGCATCTAAAAGGACCCTATCAAAACTATTAGGCGGGAAACCTTGTGATTTTCCAGCCCTTCCACCTTGGGATTGAGTTCTTCCGCGACCATTTTTCAGCCTTCCCTTATTCTTCCTGATATCAGCCTGGCTAAGATTATCTCCTCCATTTGTCTGTTCAGTGCTGGCTAAAATATGGATCATAATGAGAAGATCAAGATTCAGCTTGTTTTAAAACTACTCGAATTACTATGTAGGGATTTGCATTAATACACATACGCATACGCACAAGATAATGGACTGTAGCTGCAAATTCAGTTATGTTCTGTATCTATGCTTAAGTGATAACTAAGGTCCTTTTCCGCAAACAAGCCAGGGAAAAGCAAACACGGCATGTTTATTAATATACTTTCACCTAGCAAACACAGAGGCTAACATTTCGAAGAAAACAACTAAACTAAGCAAACACTATGAGAGGGAGAGAAAGTAGCTTAATTACCATTTGCCTCGCATGATTTTTCAGCCTCAGATCTTCCAGATGCCATTTCTTCGTTTAATGATAATTTAGAATGGCCGGTCACGGAACCAATATTGTTACCGTTAACTAATGCTGTTGAATCATTGAGTGCGTTTGGAAGAAAAACAGATTTCAGCGCATCCAGTTTACATGTAGTTATGCATCTTAATCCCATCTCAGCAGACAATTTCTGGACATCCAACACCTACTTTTTTCAAAGAGTAAACGGACTAATTAGAGCAGGTAATTTTTCAATCCAAACATGACTACCCTTTGAATTGTGTTTATTCGCATTTAGTAAAAAGAAACTGTACTTTGTTATGAGATCTGTCTGCTGCCACTATCTCTCCCTCATCATTCATAAGTATAGCAATTGCAGTAGTCTTCCCTCCGGGTGCTGCACACATGTCTAATATTCTCTCCCCTTTCTGAGGATCTGTGAAGCGAAGATAAAAATTTAACATAAAAAATTATCAATCTTGTATCTCACCAGCTCTATCATCCATAACTACTATATTTGAACTATGGATTTATGTAAACTATATCATACAGGGGGATGAAGGTATAAGCATGGCCTAGACCAAAATTTCCCACGTACCAAGAGCATGAGCAGCAACAATACTTGGCAGGTTTTGAAGAAATATTTCCCCCTCGAGGACATCTAACAAGCCAAAATGAAATGTATGAGCAATACCCCCATGATAAAATAAGATATAAAAAGCAAACTTAGGGCAAAAGAAGAAGCATACTATGAAAAGAAGGCAATCTGAAAACTCTATTGCTTAAATCCACCGCAACTCCATGAGGAACACGAAACATGCCAGCCCTTGACAACATAGTTGTTCCCATGCCGATATACAGTCCACTGCGTTCATAATAAAAAGGATCTACAATAACACTACGGCACATGTCAACTGTTTAAGTTCAAAACATAGGATACATGATCAAATCAAAAGGAAGAATTCTAATCCTTGCCTGTGGGTAGACCCTGAAGGGTGGTTCCACGAGTCATATTAACACTCCAGTCACCTTCATCACCAGGTTGTTCCATAGCAACACAGACAGCAACTGCATCACCTTTCTCAACATGTGCAGTGCAAGCCAGTACACCTGGTACATAGACCTACAACAAAACCCATAAGAGAAAGATAAGTTTTTTCCTTTTCACAGTATCCCAAATGGCCCAATGCGTCTCACAGTATCTCCAATCCAACGGCATAAACTCATTTTGAACCAAACCTAGCCACTATAGTTTCTTACTGAGTGTACCTGAGCTCCTCTAAGAACTGCTTCAGCACACTTCCTACTCACTAACACCTCCTTGGGAGGGTTCTCAAGCCCAGAGCCATATTCAATTCTATGCGGGCCTGAACCATGGACAAAAACAACATAGTCCAAACCAGGAATCTGACACTTGGAGATGGGACTACTACTTCCATCGGATTGCACTAGCTTCAACCCATCCTCGGATTCGTTTAAGATCTTCGTAAGCTTTTCAATAACAGCATCACTCGTTGTTTTAACTGTGTTCACTCGAATGCAGGAGTAAGAAGATGGACGCCTAACAAGGAGAGAATAAAACCGTAATAATCAATTCGAAGCTATAAGGCAAAGAAGAACAATGAGAAGAAGGTGAGAAGCTAAGTACGTGAGAGCCTTTGAGATGCGAGCAAAGTGATCAGGTCCATAAGCCTTGTTGAAGTAGTCTTCAACTTGAGGATCCCATCGCAACACTGGATCATAACAGTAACGCTCTGGATCCGAAGAAGGCTTCGTCTCCATCTGGTGAGAGAGAGAGCGTGACGGAGAGAGAGTGGAGAAGATGGTGATGGTTCTGGGGAGGAAAGAGGGTTTTAGCAGAACCCTCGCTTTCTTCATTCGAGGTGGAGGCGGAGAGTGGTGGCTGCTTTTTGTTTTGAGCTTGCGAGAGCTTTAATGGCGGATGGGCCTGATTTCGCTAAGATAAAGCCCATCTTACGTTATTTAGTATATCTATAAATTAATATAAGCCCAACTCAACCGTATTGGGATTTACCATATCCAATATATTTTACTATTTTTACCTATAATAAAAAACAACTATATAATAGAGATAAAATTTACTATAATATATTTTCTAAAATAATAAATTTTAATTATATAAAAAATAATTATTACTATTTTTTCCTCTATTTGTAAAAGAAAAATAGTAATTTTTATTTTAGAAAAAAAATAAGGTTATGTTGAAGTGAATTTGCCTCTAAATAGAATTATAGAGGCAAATATAAGGATGAGTTGGAAATGCTCTTAATCACACTCTATTGATAGAGAACATAAGAGTACAATGATGAATACACTTAAATTGTAAGTTGTACTACTGTTGTTGTGGTATTGGTTGCATTTAAATTTGAAATTGTGACTACAAATAAAATTGTTATAAGTTCAATTTAGGTGAATAAACTAAAATAATACATTTAATTTTTTGTCTGGATTAAAAAAATAATAACAGTATCATATTGGATTTGTGAGGAGGTTAGGTGGAGAGAGACTGAAAGGTTTGATAAAAGCATTTTCCTACCAAACCTTCCTTTTGGTATGATGATGATTAGCTTTACACCTGCTATTTTTCAATGTCCTACCAAATATTCAGAGATTATTTATTATATATGTTTGGTTTCTCATTGCTCACCAACCCTTCTTTTGCTTCACCTCTCTCAAGGTTTTCCCCTTCTCTCTCATTTGGTTTCACACTCTTTGCTTCCTCAGTTTGTGAGAGGCTCTAGAATTTGATTGTTGCATGTATGTTTGCAACTTGTGACATGGGTTCCCACTCAAGTAGTGTAGTTTTGTTTGAACTGCTCATTCTATGATCATCAAGTTCATCTCTTTGAGTAAAGTTTTATTAGTATTATTTAAAAGTTTATAGCAATTCTCAAGTCATTTGTCAAATTGGTTCTGAAGTTTTTTTGTGTGGAATGTCTTGCCAGTGTAGTTTTGTTCCTTGGAGATTTTTTTCTTTTCTGGATCTTTAAACCTTTGTGGTTTTTACTGATCAGATAAGTACGCATCTGTTGACGTTTGAGAAAATTGGAGATGGCTCAAGAAGGCCGAAACATGGATGAGCAGGTAATAATCTTTCATCTTTGCCTTATTCAGCCATGTTGTGTCCTGTGTGTTCTTCATGATTCAATCATAAACCAAATCTTTTGGAACATTTTGATATTTGTCATAGGTTGTTGTTGGAGAGGAGAAAGGTTCGGTGAGATTGGCCACACTAAACCGCCCTCGTCAGCTAAATGTCATCTCTTCTGAAGTGGTATATATATATTAAGATCTTAGATCAGAAGTTGTGTAATATGAGATGCCTAATGGGAAAACTTTGAAACTCAGGTCCTCAAGCTTGCAGAATATCTTGAAACCTGGGAAAAGGATGACAAAACAAAGCTTATACTGATCAAGGTTTCATTTGTTTTTTGCTGCCCTTGGTCTGATGATGGTTCTGCTACAAACACAATAGACTTATTACTTAACATATAGCTTATATTTGCAGGGTGCAGGGAGAGCTTTCTCAGCAGGTGGTGATCTAAAGATGTTTTATGACGGCCGTGAATCAAGTAAGTGGCCAAGAGTAGCATACTATGACCTTTCCTTAGAGAGTCTCTCATAACTTAATGGTGATGTCTTTTTTTTCCACAGAGGATTCTTGCCTTGAGGTGGTTTACAGGATGTACTGGCTTTGCTATCATATCCACACATACAAGAAGACCCAGGTGGAGTTTACTTAGTACTTTTTTTCCAAATTTCATGTATGAAAGTGTCCTGTTGAGGAGTATCAATTAACAAAATAGAGTTGTGTATAGGTTTCTCTTGTCAATGGAATATCGATGGGTGGAGGTGCATCATTGATGGTCCCAATGAAGTTCTCTGTTGTGACAGAGAAAACTGTGAGTTTACTATGCTATATATATTGTTCATGTATAATGGGTACAGGAGAAACAAGTATAGATTCAACTTCATCTCTGTCATTTTGATTAGGTATTTGCAACTCCAGAAGCAAGTATTGGGTTTCACACTGACTGTGGCTTCTCTTACATCCATTCACGTCTTCCTGGTCCTTTAGGTAACTACTTAAACTAATTTTCTTAGTTCCAACTATACGTTTAGCTAATCTCTGATGTAACATCTGCAGGAGAATTCTTGGCTTTAACTGGGGCAAGATTGAATGGCAAAGAACTTGTAGCAGTTGGCATGGCAACACATTTTGTTCCTTCTGCTGTGAGTTCTTTTTTTTTTGAATGCTTTCCTTATAAGATTATAAAATGTGACATCTCTTTCTTGAGATGTCTTCCTACTCTTATATACATCATCTGCAACTTTAGTAATGTTTTGAATATATGATGAGTGGAATGCTTAATCTTTTAGCATCTTTGCTTGATTTCAGAAACTGGCTGATCTGGAAGCAAGGCTTGTGGGTTTAGACTCTGGAGACATGGATGTAGTCCGTTCCACAATTGAAGAGTTCTCCGAGAAAGTTGATCTCGACAAAGACAGCATCCTTAACAAGTAACACTTTCTTTATTTTATTTCCTTCTTCATGCTTGAGGCCCTCGTTGCTAACTTTGTGGTTATGGCTGATGTGCAGGCAGTCAATAATTGATGAGTGTTTCTCAAAAGAAAGTGTGAAGCAGATCATACAAGCATTTGTAAGTCATCTGATTTTCCCTTGAACATGAATCTATTCATTGGTATTGAATATATATTTGTGGTCCTCTAACACAGGAAGCTGAAGGGAGCAAAGAGGGAAACGAGTGGATAACACCAGTCATCAAAGGTCTAAAACGATCATCTCCCACAGGGTTGAAGATAACCTTACGATCGGTAATTGTTACTTGTTACATGACTTTACTCTTTTTTATTATAAACTCCTTGTGTGTAACTGTCTCTTGTTAATCTACGAGTCTTATCTTATATTTGAGACATGCTGTTTTTGTTACAGATACGTGAAGGTAGGAAACAAACACTGCGTGATTGCCTCAAGAAGGAGTTTCGGATCACTGTGAATATCTTGAGGAGCACCATATCCCCTGACGTCTATGAGGTAAAAGAACACAGATTGTGTGACAGATCTTTTTGGTTCTGCTCACCAAGAAGACAGTAACAAGCATCATGTATGTTTGTGTCTGATAATATGCAGGGTATAAGAGCTTTGACCATAGACAAAGACAATTCTCCCAAGGTATGTTTAGTTCTAGAAAGCAAAAGAAAAAAAAGTGTATTGACTTAGAACTGAGATCAGCAATCTAACATACTTGCATACTTATATGGTTGGGTTTGGTGCAGTGGAATCCAGCTACGTTGGATGAGGTGGCTGAGGAGAAGATCAACTTGGTGTTTGAGCCCTTGGAGGATGATATTGAGCTTCTTACCCCTGAAACCGAAGAAAACAGGTCTGTGTTAAGGGCTACTAAACTTTCTTTCATCCTAAGAAACAAAGCCTTTAGTATGTGTTTGATATTTTTTTTTTTTTTTTTGCTAAATTTTGGGTATGTGTTTGATATTGTTGGCCATTTAATTGACAATGATAGGTGGGGAGGCAAATACGAGACTTCAGGTTGTGCATGAGAGAGTACAAGAATAGAAGAGAAGAGATGATACTAGTATGTTGGTTTTGTTCGAACAAGACTTCATGCAAAACTTTGAAACTCCACCTAGTATAATATGTTGTATGATTACATAATGTGTTGTTGCTACATGTTCAAACACTCTATGCAGTGATGGTGTATGTCTGAATTGTTTTCTGATGCTTGTTCTTAGTGTTTAAACTAATATACATAATCCTAAAGACTAAAATATGTAAACCCCTACCGTCTAAATCTGAAAATGGGGTTGTCAACAAAACTTATTTATTACTCTCCGAGTTTCATTAACATTGATATTTAAAAAAAAAAAATTGTTTCACAATAGTATTTCTTTCTTTTTTTCTATAAAAATATTGTAAGTTTCAAAAAATTTAATGAATTATTATTAATTAAAAATTACAGAAAACAATATATTTATTATAATAATTTACTGTGTTTGTTTAATATGAATGAAAACGCCAAAAAAAATCTATATGAATCAACAAACGTCTCACTTATTCACAGTTCTCTATGCTTTATTAATTTTCATTCATTCAAATGTCATTCATTTTTTTTGTTTTCACTTTTTCTCTTTCTATTCATACATAACATTCTTACTTACTTTAATGTTTTTTGTGTAAATGGCTTTTTTAGCATTTAAAACCAAAAAAAAAACTGAAAAAGTTTTAAAAGCCCATAGACTATAGTTTCAGAGACAAGCCCAAATCTGAATCAACAAATAAGAACCCTAAATGAGTCTGTGGCCCAGTAGGATGTTTGGCCCATGATTTAAAACCCTTAGGTGATAGTAGACGAGGTAGAGTGAAGAAGCTAAAGCCTGATGAGGGAGGAAGAAGACGATTCTGATCAACAACGGAGCCAAACGAATCCAGCTCTGCAGCAAGATCGAGTCGGATTTGTTTCCTAGAAGCTTTTCGAGGGGACGTGAGGATCTGCTCTGATGAACGACGAAGTCGTGTGTGTGTTTCTCTCGTTCCAAAGCCCAGTACATAGTTGCTTGCCAAGCGTGGAGAGTGAGGATTCTCTGTGCTTTAGGTGGTGGGAGGGAGATCATCCGTTACAATAGTATCATCCCAGGCAAGCACGATTCATGGGGGTAATAGTTGCATCCGTTTCACTCTGGATAGTTTGTTAAGTAGTTAATACAAGCTTTTGGTGAAATTAGTGAGTAGTTACTTTAATGTTTCAGCTAAATAACTTCTCAGTATACACGAGTATATGCTATTGTATCAGTGTGTATCTTTGATCTGAAACTTGCTTTTAAAATTCTAATCTTTTTTTTAGCAATTAACTTTATTAAATTAGGAAACTTTGATAGCTTGCAAAAAAATTCAAACACCAAAAATGTTTTGTATGTATAATTTACATTCATGAGAAACAACAACACACCTTAATTTAGTTATCAAGTTGTTCAGTCTTTAATGTGATCTGTTATAAACTCTCCTGGTTTTAGTAAAAGTTGACATTCTTAACAGGTTGAAAGGAGTAGCAGTATGAATGATATTCGATTTGTGAGAAGTTTAGGTGAAAGAGACTGTAAGGTTTGATGAAACTCGTTTCCTACCAAACGCTCTCCTCCTTTTGATATGAACATTAGCTCCACCTGCCATTTTTTTCAAGGGCCGAACAAGTATTCTGAGAGTATTTATATATTTGGTTTCAGAGCTCCATTGCTCATCAAACCCCCTTCTGCTTCTTCATCTTCTCTCTCAAGGTTTCCCCCTTCTCTCTCATTTGGTGTCACACACTTTGCTTCTTCAGTTTGTGAGAGGCTCTAGCATTTGATTGTTGCATGTGTGTTTTGCGGCTTGTGACATGGGTTGTTCCCCCTCAAGTTCAGTGTAGTTTTATTAGAGAGTAGAGAGGTTTTATTATTATTGTTATTTAAAAGGCTGTTGTAAGTTCTCTCAAGTCTTGGGATTCGTCACATTGGGTCTGAAGTTTTTGTGAAATTTCTTGCAAGTGTACTTTTGTCATTTGAGATTGTTTTCCTATCCACTTGATGGTTTTTATTGACCAGATAAATAAGCATTTTTTTGACGTTTGAGAAAGCTGAAGATGGCTCAAGAAGGTCGAAACATCGATGAGCATGTAATCTCTCTGCCTTATTCAGCTATTGTGTGTGGTCTCTGTGTGTTCGTCCTGATTCGATTGTAAGCCATCATTGATATAGGTTGCTGTTGGAGAGGAGTTAGGTTCAGTGAGATGGGCTTTTCTAAACCGCACTCGTCAGCGAAATGTCAGCTCTTCTGAAGTTGTATATATTAACACCTTAGATGAGAAGTTGATAATATGAAACGCCTAATGGGAATTTTTTTCTAACTCAGCTCCTCAAGCTTGCAGAAGATCTTGAAACCTGGGAGAAGGACGAAAAAACAAAGCTTATACTGATCAAGGTTTTTTTTTAATATATATTTTCTTACTGTCCTTGGTCTGGTGATGATATCTGTTACAAACACGATAGACTCATTTCTGAATATAGCTTATATTTGCAGGGTGCAGATGGTGATCTTCAGATGTTTTATGACAGCCGTAAGAGAAACATACTATCTATCACCTTTCCTTAGAGAGTCTGTCATAAACTTTATGATAATGATAAGTCGTTTTCTACAGAGCATTCTTCCCTTGAGTTTGTTTACACGATGTATTGGCTTTGCTATCATATCCACACATACAAGAAGACTCAGGTGGACTTTACTTAAAGTTGTCCTCTTGAGGAGTATCAACTAACCAAATAGATTTGTGTATAGGTCTCTCTTGGTGATGGAATAAGTGCTTTTGGAAGTGCATCACTGATGCTCCCAATGAAGTTCTCTGTTGTGACTGAGAAAAATGTGAGTTTAATCTGCTTCATATCTTATGTCTATATAATAACAACAGTGTAAAAACAACTATAGACTCTAATTTTTTCTGTCATATGATTAGGTATTTTCAACTCCAGAAGCAGGTATTGGGTTTCACACTGATTTTGGGTTATCTTACATCCATTCACGTCTTCCTGGTCATTTAGGTAACTAACTACTTAAACCAATTGTTTTAGTTCCAAACTATTCTTTGGTTAATCTCTGGTCTACTTGAGAGTTTTATATTAACATAATGCAGGTGAATTCTTGGCTTTAACTGGGGCACAATTGAATGGCAAAGAACTTGTAGCAGTTGGAATGGCAACACATTTTGTTCCTTATGCTGTGAGCTTTTTGATAAAAAAAATTCCCTCACTTACGTCTAACTAGCCAAAGTGTTTATGTTTTGAGTATTCAGTTTTCTTGGATTATGTAAACTGACCTCTCTTGCTTGATCTTTGTTGAGCTGCCTTCCTACTTTTATATAGCATCTGCAACTTTAGCAATGTTTTGAAACCTGTGATGAGTGGATTGCTTTATCTTTAGCACGCTTTGCTTGATTTCAGAAATTGGATGATCTTGTGGCACGGCTTTTGAGTTTGGACTCTGGAGACACGGATGTAGTCCGATCCACAATTGAAGAGTTCTCCGAGAAAGTTGACCTTGACAAAGACAGCATCCTTAACAAGTAACACTCTTTTTTTCAATCTTCATGTTTTAAGTAATCATTTCTCCGCGTTGGTATAGATAATCACATGGACGTTGTTAACTTTGAGGCTATGGCTGATCTGCAGGCAGTCAATAATTAATGAGTGTTTCTCAAAAGAAAGTGTGAAACAGATCATACAAGCATTTGTAAGTCATTTGATTTTCCCTAGAACATATGAATCATCCCTGTACTATTCATCAGTATGAAATATATTAGTGGTCTTCTTACAGGAAGCTGAAGGGAGAAAAGAAGGAAATGAGTGGATAACTCCATTCATCACAGGTCTAAAAGTAGCATCTCCCACAGGGTTGAAAATAAACCTACGATCGGTAATTGTTTACTTGCTACATGATTTTACTCCTTTATCATATTCTCCTTGGGTGTAACAGTACCTCTCTCTCTTGAAAATATATCTTATATTTTGAGCCTTGCTGGTTTTCTTTTTGTTACAGATACGTGAAGGTAGGAAACAAACACTAGGTGATTGCCTCAAGAAGGAGTTTCGGATCACCGTTAATATCTTGAGGGGCACCATATCCAATGACGCGTATGAGGTAAAAGAACCACACATATTTTGGTTTTGCTTTTTCAAGAAAACAGCATGTAGGCTTATGTCCGATTGTGTAATAACACGCAGGGTACAAGAGCTCTGGCCGTAGACAAAGACAACTGTCCCAGGGTATGTTTACGCAATAGAATATGCAAAAGAAAAAATTGTCTCGACTTATAATTGAGATTGCAGACTAACATACTTATAAAACTTCTTTGATTGGGTTTGGTGCAGTGGAATCCAGCGACGTTAGATGAGGTAGATGACGAGCAAATGAACTTGGTGTCTGAGCCCTTGGAGGATCATCGTGAGCTTCGTATCCCTGAAACGGAAGAGAACAGGTTTGTTTTAAGGGCTAATGAACTTTCTTGCATTGGAAAATTCCTAAGACCATCCTCATCGCAGACAACTCAAAAGGGTTCTTCCTTTTCTTTTTTCTCAATTTAAAAAAAATAAAAAATAAAATAAAAAAGAAAGAACCAATCAGCTCAAGCAACTACCTAGAAACGTTGTCTCACCAGACCACTTCTTCTCCTTTCTTCTTCTTGGTTTCCACCCACTGTGGTCCCCCCACCACCAGGAACCTCCCCAAAACACTGGGATAAAGATGGTCTAAGAAACAAAGCCTTTAGTATGTGTTTGATCGTATTGGCCATTTGATGACAAATGAAATAGGTGGGGAGGCAAATACAAGACTTCACGTGGAGCATGAGAGAGTACAAGAATATAGAAGAGAAGAGGGGAATACTGTTCAAGTGTGAAGACGTTATGCAAATCTTCGAAACTTTACCTAGTATTGGTGTACTTATTTACATAATGTGTTGTTGCTTCATGTTCAAACACTCTGTGCAGTGATATGGTTTAATAAGAGTTGTTTTATGTCTGAATTAATATCTGTTTTACTAGTGTTTAAAATACATATAATCGTCCTAAAGACTAAGCCCTCGAATATCTAAACCCAAACACCTTCATATCTAATTCTTTTTTGCTAGTTTCGTCTTAATGGTTTCCATAAGTGAGGTTCTAAGGAGTGAGAGTGTTTTGATACAGTATATGCTTTAGTGGCCTTCTTACACTTGAACTCTGAGACAAGATTTATGGTTTCTCATGCTTCGTAGTTAATCTTTTCTTAAGAATTTTGCAAACAAAAGGATAAGTTCATCATTGACCTTAGATATGACCTTACCTTGTCTTACATCAGAGCCATGATAACGTTTACTGCAAAAAGACAGCCTATGGAGCAAATCTGAACAATCTCGAGTACCAACCAATAGAATTACAAAAGTAAAGAGTGTGAAAATTTTATTTAAACTCTTCAAATGGCTTGTGGTTCTTCTTTTCTCTTTTGAAGGCAAGGAGACATCAAAATTTCCCAAGAGTTATAGTGTTCTCTCAAGGGAGATCCACATTAGGTACAAGAGAAAGGTGTGGATGTCAACACACACACACAAAACTAATGCTTAGGGACCATTTTCTTGATCATCCGTCTCATCAAGAATCACATACTTCCCAGTTTGACTTGGAGCTTGTAGCTGCTTCTCATCTTCTGTTGTGTGCCTCTTTTGTAGTTTCTCATATCTGCCAACACATCAACGCATATATACCATTTTTCAATATGAATACTATTCATTTTTATCAACTTATCAGGTGTTTAATGAAAGGGGTTCTTCAGAGTTCCTTACTCCATAAGAAGAAAAAGAAGAGTTACTTACTTGTACCAGTTGAACAAACTGACACCAACCATGATGATCATCAGACCAAAACCTTTTAGCCATGTAAATTCGTCATGGAAGTAAAACACTGCAACCTGCACTCACCGAGTAGAAGAATAACAATGATGATTTTACATCCCTAATTTGATTCAGTATTCATCAAATATTCAACAGTAACACAGATACAACAGAAACTAGAGTTCTTATCATCCGCCTCCCTTTCGTAAGCAAGTATTATTGACCTATAACAATATCACAAGGCCCGACATAAACTCATAAGATATGAGTTCATTTGACAGATATAGTCTATTAACAAATACTAGGTGATCATCACAGCATGGTTTCAACCAGATACAGTTCGGACTTTGTTGCTTCAGAATAGAGCTAATTCAGAGCTTACAGTCTAAGCTTCACCGTTAGATCATCCTTTCTACGAAAATAAAACTCATTGTCACCTAATCTTACGAATCTATATTTGGAAAGTACTGGAAATGCTAGAGGTTATTATCACGTCCGAAACATACTAGCAAACATACTCAGAAAAAGGCAAGAAATGTAATAAATACCACTATGGTGACAGCCTCTTTAACGACCCCCGCTATTGTGACGGTTACAGCACTGGTCACCGAAACAAGAATATACTCTGTTAGAACCTGAAACAAAATACTAACTAGTGAGCAAAAGCTGGTTCGACTTCCACTTTCGAAACATGTTCATTCTTAAATAACTGTCAAGTTGTTAGCAAATGCTTACCATGCAAAAAGCCAGTGCTCCACCAAAAAGCATCAAGAAACAAGTTCGAGTAAAATGCGCTCCACTATCAAAGTATATGTTGTCTCTAAATTCACTCCATGGATCCAGAAGGAGAGAAAGAAGACCAGTCACTATAGCCATCACTGGTGCCACGTAACTCATAAATGTGAAGGGATTTTTCAGGCCTAGATAAACAGGAAAAATATAAGATTAATTCATGAATTGTGACTTTTAAGAAATTAACAACGAAGACAAGAAAACACCAAGAGCAGAACTCACCATAGGTTTCTTTCTATACATCATGTCGTCATCAGGATGCACCAAAAATATAGGAAGACAACAACCAAGGGTTAATACAGAAAGATCCGATGCACGGTTTATAAATTAGAAACTGATTTGAATAACATACCTGCAAAAGAACTTGGGTCATACACCAACGGAAACCAGACATGACAGCAGCGAGCATGACAAAAACGAAACCCCAAAACTCAAATTCTGTCTCCTTTGCAACTGGATGCAAATAAATATAAGTTAACAGTTTGGTTAGAAATATCAAAACTAAGACACGTAGATGGATCTATAGCAAATAGGAAGAAAAAAATGATTACGGTTGAAAGACGGAAGAAAGCATCATAAATGTATGGAGAAAAACATACCTGATAGCAGAACTCCTGCTGAGATAACTGAAATAATGCCAAATAGTTTCAGGCTTGGAGACTCCAACCTTACAAGAGAAACTGTGTCAGAATAACACAACAAACAAAAATGATTGAATCTCTCCATAATGGAAATGCAGCAAAAGTTTAGTGTGATGATTGAAAAAAATTATCTGTAATGAAAGAAGAATGTAAACGGAAGTAGTTGTAGGTTTTAACTAGAGCTATAGAGTCTACCACTGATCAATCTGTTAAGTACAAACCTTCAAGCATGGTTTGAATATCAAAGATAAAAAAATATAGTTATAGATAAAGCACCTGAAGGCAAAAGCAAACAGAAGAAGAAATATTGGGGCTGCAGATTTGCACTGCAAATGAAAAATAATGTGAATTTCATTAGACAAGTCTCACTTTCTGTCACCCAGAAATTCCTAACAAGTTGCATAGACCTCTACCATATCAAATTAAACAACTAACCATTGTTGCAAAAGTAACCGATATGAAGACCAGTGACTCGTTACTTAGATTTATATCCAAAGCAGTTGCAAGTGCTGTTGGTACAACTGTGAAAGGAAAGTCAATGTGAGGTCATTTCTTCATAGAAACTCTATAAAGTCAACTTCGAAAAACTGAAATAAAAAAAATGTGTCGCCACATACTGTAGATGATCGACGCATTGAATAAGTTACAGAAAGTTCTCACTACTATATAGTGAATCACATAGAAAGTGGTGCTACGGGAATGCTCATTAGCACGTAAATAAATAAATAAAAAGGAGCTCATGACACAGTTTAAGTTAGTTTACCTCTAACGAAATAGTCTCTCCATGATATGGTAACATCAGGTTGAAATCTTCCAGACCAATACCAAGTTATCATCTTTGCTAAAACCGCTTGGATAGAAAAATGAATGGTATTCATTAACAAGGGAGCAGGAAATTTCCCCAAGTCATCTCCTAAGAGAGTTTTGTTGTACCTAGAAAACAACCAAATAAATTAATTGATAGATGTAGGGAAATTAAAACAAGAAAAGGAGAAAAGATAGTCGCAAATTCATACTTACAGAGTCAAAAATGTGCTGAAAGTGTACCATACAAGTATAAAGAAGAGTGTTTTTAGTATGTCAGCGGGAGAGATAGCCTCTGTTGAAGCTTTAGGCAGCGTTTGGAGGTTATCACCGGAACTGTAACCAACATCAAAACTGCTGGAGTCCTTCCTGGATTCATTTTCTATATCGAACGGCTCTAAAACCTGTTCTCTGTCTGCATCTCCATGATTGGATATGGCTTCGACAGTGCTACCACTGCGTAACTGTTTTCTTTGCTCCATCAAATCAACAATCTAAACTCAATAAACCTTTTTTAATCCCATACACAGGCCACTCTGACAGAGCATGCAGTCTAGTACACACGGCCTTTATTCACCCAACAGGGATTTCGAAAATTTTATCTTTGACCCAGTGGGCATTCACTATATACAGATATGTTCAAATGGTACAGTCTTCAACTCTCTCTATATGTCCCAGCAGGTGAAATGAATTCAAGTAAGGTAAGAACCTCAGTTTTTGGTGAGAATATAAAATGCGTTAATATGGAATCACTTGACGTTTGACCTACAATCACAAACAGAAGCTGAAGCCAGTCAATGTCTATGTGAGAGCTTCCATGATGGTAGGTCGAGAGAGCAAAGCAAGCGATCACAAGAGCCACATTTCAAACAAGGCAAGCTCCTAATACGCTGATGCACAGATTCAAACTCATGATCTTCCAAACCGAATGAAATTCAAGCCAAAAGACTTTGGAGAAAGAGAAAAGTTGAAAACTTTGGCATTAATAAGGGGAGAAATGACGAAACTTCGCAGCTACGCCACAATAACGAAGAAGAAAGATAACATGATGATTTAATTACAAACTAGTATTAAGCAATACAGAGATAAAGAAAAGCTACGTCACTAGAACATAGAAAAAAAAAAAAAAAAAAACACATACACAAACGAATCTGACTTTCGATCCAGCTCAATGAAAATTAAACTCTTGACCAATTCCAAATCAGGGAAAATCTCAATGATTCCGAGCTCAAAACAAAATCAATTCATTGACGAAAAGAGAAACTCCTCACAACCGGGATCGGGAATGAGCTTAAAAATCACAGATTCGAGGCAAATCAAATCTCGCATTGACTATTGAGAGATGAAATTAGAAAGACAAACCTACGAGGAGGAGGAGGGAGGGAGAGGAATGGGCGTGCTGGATCTGATCGAAGCGTGGGAGCTGCTGCAACTTCGTGTTTTGAGCTTTTGATTGTTCTTTTTTTTTTTTTTTTTTTGAGTCGCAACCACCGATGGTTGTTACTTGTTGGAGTTTGGTGCAGTTTTACGAAAACATCACCTCTCCGACTCTGTCACAATGCAACTTGCGTTACCTTTGCTGAAGATATATTACTATTGTGACAAGAAACTTTATAAATATTTTTCAACTTTCTCAAAATATTATTCGTCTTTTAAGAAATAAATATATAGGCCAAATTCAGCTTTATGTTGGACTTTTTTGTGTTAAATTCTTTATTCTGTTTGGAGTTTTCATACAGAACGAAATTTATTAGTTTAATTAGTAATGTCAAAGCTTATAGGTTGCTTCCTGGTTTGGTTTCAAATCCTTTTGAGTAACAAACATTACAAGCAAAATAATAGTAATTGTTTTTATATGACCAAAATAAATATTAATTGTTTTGGACTTACAATCATTATTGATTTTAGTTGAATTGTAATTGTCCTGTGTCTAGCTAGTAGTATGATATGGATTTAATTTCAGATTTGATTCCACTTCAGTTTACTAATTAGTATTAATATCAGGATAGAAACAATTGATATTCAAATCAAATAAAAAATAATTTCAATCACAACGAAATAACATCAATTAAAAAACTTTTTACATTATCTGGGTGTCATGGTAACATCCACATCTTTACTGATATTGAAAGTTAGTTTGCTAAAAAACAACAGTTCATTTCTACTATGATAGTACTAAGTCGTAGAAATTTACCGCTGAGATATTTCTCAAAACGGGTCGTTGTCTTTTAAATGTATGTCTAATCAAATCCATCAGTACAGGCCCATCAAATCAATCTACACAGGCCCACCACATGGAGAAGATATTTTCGAATAAACGCGCGCAAAGTTAAAGCCACACATTTTTTTTCTTCTCATCCTTTTGTTCTCTCTCTCTGCCCTTTCTCTCGCTCATCATCCCTCGCCACAGACCGAAGTAATCAGAGATAGAGGGAGATATGGAGCTCGATTCCATCACCGCTAGGCGTAGATTCGCTACCGTCGCTGCTCACTTCCCCAACGATCCCGTCTCCACCGCATCTCTTGTCCCCTTGGTAAGAATATATCTTGTCAACCATATGTTCTATCTTCACCAGAGTTTGCTCTGATGAGTTTGTTAGTCCGAGTCAATGTTTCACTGGGCTTGGCCCAGCTCCGGCCTTGCAGATAATTTGGTTTCATTGTTTCCTTTGTTTTTGGTTAATATCTCTCTTTCATTTGTGATTCCTCAGAACTGTAGTAGCAGTTTGAACTCTGTCATCAGAAGATGTGACAGCAAACTCTCTTTTGCTCGCCAAGCATCTTCTGAACAGGGCTTCTTTATGAGGCAGGCTTCCACTGACCAGGTACCACAACTTCCCTTCTTGTCTTGTGAAGCTGAGAATGCACATATAGTTTTGTTCACTAGTTTCTCTTGTCTTCGTTTAGTTTACACCTCAGTCTAGCGGCATCACTTTGAAGAACTCTGTGATTAGAAGAGGTGATAACAGGCTCAATTTCGCTCGGCAAGCCTCTTCTGCACAGGGT
This sequence comes from Moricandia arvensis, assembly GCA_905132765.1. Lineage (NCBI taxonomy): Eukaryota > Viridiplantae > Streptophyta > Magnoliopsida > Brassicales > Brassicaceae > Moricandia > Moricandia arvensis. The sequence continues at coordinate 27,366 of CAJHQP010002347.1, read as the reverse complement.
CTTTTCATGAGGCAGGCTTCAACTGATGAGGTACCATAAACTTCTTCTTGTCTGGTGACTGACAAATGATCCTATACTTTCTTTGAAAGAAACTTAATTTTGCAGAGGGCCATACCACAGGACGCTGCATCTACCAAGTCCTCTGCGGCTTCTTCACAACAACAACCATTGGTTTCAAGACCTGAGTACGCCCCACCACAGTTTTCCAAGCCCACCTCAAAGGAAGAGTTCCTTGTTTCTTCTGATTTGCTTAACCAGCCTAAGGAAAACTTGGATAAGCCATATAACCCTGACCTTCCTAAGTTAGCCAATTCAGGTACGCATATAGATACCTGATACACTACTTCTTAATCCTATAGTTTGATTCATGTTCTGTAGAACTCAAGTTTTCTTATACAGTACAGTTGTTATATCAAATAACTAGGAAAAGTGTTTGGATATCGACATGGGTCTACAGCCAAGAGCTAGCAACTGTACTTCAATCAAACACATCTTGATTGCTAAACGTGGGAACTAATTACACGCTTGTTTTCTTGTTGCAGGGACTGTTTGGTCTCCGAGATCGAATGTTGCAGAATATGAACATAACTATGTTGTGGCAGTTGAGCTACCGGGAGCCAGTATCAATGATATAAGAGTGGAGGTCGACAACTTAAAGTAACCATTACTACCTCATTACTTCACACACTTGTATGCATTATGTAACAAAATATACTTACCCTGCTACCACTGCAGCTTGACTGTGACAGGTAGACGCGCAGCTGTCTGCCAAAAAGTTGATGCAGGCACCAAAGGTTCAGTCTGTGGATATCACAAGCAAGAAATACTACAAAGACCATTCAAAGTTTCCTGGCCACTACCTAGCAATGTGAACAAGGATAACGTTTCTGCTGAATTTATGTAAGTAGAAACTATACTTCTCTACAACCCAACATTATGATTACTGGTTTCACTGTTTTAGCTAGTGCACACCACAAAGCAGTTGTTCTAGATTCCAGTTTTAAACTCTTAGTACAAGTCACTAGCTTATATATAAGTTATCTAGATTTTGTTAGAGCACTTACACCCAATATATTATTGCATTTGGAGCAGGGATGGGCTTCTGAGAATAGTTATTCCAAAACTTTGAGGACTCATCGTTCAGGAACCAAATACCTACGGTAAACAATGTGTATAAAATAAAGATGTTTGTGTGGAAGAAGAGAAGAAAAAATATTGATAAAGATATGTAATATCTGTATTTATCAAAGACTGCAGACATGCATGCTCAGTTGATAGAGTAAGCCATGTAAACAATCCATAAAGAAACATTCAGTTTAGTTTCAAACATAGTTACCCGCCAGAGATGAGATTGAACAATAAGGATTTGTTCTTGGGTCACCTGGGTATGTTTCATATATCAACTAAAGGGAAAATAAAAGAGTGTTTCTTTATGAGGCTTATGGGAGAGGACGTTTGATAGATCCAAAACCAGTTTAAGACCCGAGAAGGAAGCTTCTTGATGTTGTCCTTTTAGGTCCTCAGGCTGCTATGTCAGAGTCTAGGAACACAAACAGGTCGGAAGAAATAATGAAACTATGAGTTTTTGGTTACAATTGTGTTTCTTCTTTCTGTCTTTGTAGCTAGATGGAACCAAACATACAATTTAGAAGATAGCAAAAGTTGCTAGCATGAATTTTGATTCCAACCAAGGAAACATTAACATTAACTGTTGCTGAGAGAACAAAAGCTTGAACAGAACTCCAAAACATTTAGTCATTTTATACAAGGTGATAAAGAAAAGAAACATTAACTTTTGGTCGAATGAGAAAACCATACCACAAAGTATTGCCAGAACCCATGCAAGCCAACTACTTCTCCAAGGCCAGCTTTCTCCTGGGCTTAATAGTAGATCTCTTGTCAGCAGATCCAGTGCTCTTGGTTGAACGAGAGACTAAACCACGAAGAGTAGCTAGAATCCCAATACCCATGAAAGGCACATACATCATTAGCAATTTCTTAGATGCCTTCCCCGAACCTATCATCTCTCCCAGGACTGCAGACTAAAGATCCACACAGCATATATATCAGAAGAACATACAAACAGGTCCACAAGAACGCAGACCAGATCTCAATGTAGATTATAACAGAAGAAACCTATCTAAGTTCAAGATTGATTCTAGTTTCACCATTCACATTAACAAAAGTTCAGAGCTTTTAACACACTAAAATGTAAATCAAGTGAGCATAACACTATAGTCTATAAAGATCTTTTAGGATAACTTAATTAACAGACACTAAAATGTAAATCTAGTGAGAGCATAACACTACTCCATACACAGATCTCACTACTAGAACTCCTTGGTCAACGCATTGTCAAAGAAGGAAAGTTCTCAACTTTACATTCACAGCTTGCAGATGATTACTAAAACTTGCACTAAAATGTAAATCTAGTGAGAGCATAACACTATCTATACAGATAATCACTACTAGAACTCCTTGGTCAACGCATTGTCAAAGAAGGAAAGTTCTCAACTTTACATTCACAGCTTGCAGATAATTACTAAAACGAAGTCACTGTACCATGAAAGTGACGAAGGAAGCTCCGTAGAGCAAGCATGTGGTACCAAACCACGATTTTCCGGCGAGCATCGCGTAGACGTTGGCGATCGAAAGCGGCCATAGGAGGATGAGCTCGAGCCAGATGAGTCCAACGAGGAAATGTGGCTTCTCCATGATCAAGTAATCTCCGAAGTCGGCGATGTATTTGCTGTTCAGATCGGTGAGAACCGCCGGGTAGATTTCTTTAGGGAGCACCGTTTGTGCGTCGAAGAGCGGCGAGACAACCGTCATTAGAGCGAAGAATAAGAAGAGGAACGCATCGATCAGCTTCCCGAAAGCTCCCATCTTCTTCTTCTCCGATTGAAAGTTTTCAGCTTTGAATCTGAGTGTGTGAATGCAAAGGTGGGACAATGGCAGTACAAACAATTGGGCACGAGAACTGTTTTTATGTTACCATTCAAATTTGAAAAAGGCTTTAAAAATAAAAAGCAGGAAAACTACACATTTACAAATATTTTTGTCTTTTTTTGTTTAAAGGCTGTAAGCTTTGTTCTGCCTTTCTTTTAGCACATAAGTATTTTTTTTTTAAATAATTTAATTCTATAATTATTTATTTATTATATATAATTGAAGCATTTGCTAGCATTATATTGATAAAAAAATAATTCAGTGCGATTGTGCCGTCTTCTCCATCGTAAGGTAAGTTTTATTTTCTTGTTATATTTATAAATATATATCAGTTATTATAAAATATAATATATATAATTGAGAAGTGTTGTAAGTTTAAAAACAAGGGTGTTGTAGTGTCATGTGTTGTTGTTTTCTTTGTGGTATTGTGTTGTGTCTTGTTCTTTTTTCCTATACGTATGATAAAAAAGAAAATATATATATATATATAAATATATTTAATTAAGAAAGATAAACAAATAAGTATATATAAAATTATATTATTTAAAAGAAAACATCACAATAGATATTATTAAGATATTATTTCTAAATTAATCATTTATAAATTAATATAAATTTTTATTATAAATATGAATATCAAAATAAAATAATGAATTTGTTTCTTATAGATTTAGTTTTGTCATAAAAAAATTAATTTTTCTTATAAATTGTATTTTTATGTTATGCATATAAATATAGTTAGAATTTTTTTTACAAAAAGTTGTAAGCACGTATTATATAATAAAAAAAATGTTATAACACATTTAACATTAGAGACAATATTACATATATGTTATAGATAAATCAAAATATGTTTTATTAAATTGCTACTTTTTGATTATGTATTATTTTATATATTATGTCTTTTGATATTTTAGTCTAATTATATTGTTTTAATATATGATTTACTTTTTAAATTCTTTTTGCCATTTATAACTAATAAAAATATTTGTTCTGTTTGATCTGCATCTCTCCTGCACAATCTGCTTGATCTGCTTTTGTTCCGCTTGATCTGCACGATCAACTTGATCTGCACCGCTTGATCTAATTTTACTATTCGAACATGTGAGACTGGTGAGAGTTAAAAATCGTTGACCGGAGAAACTTATTATAAGAAGGTTTACTTAACCGAAGTAACGAACCGAAGTTCCGTTCCGGTTCGATTTTTTTATTTAGTTCCAATTTAGACAATGGTTATTCATAATTGTTTATTCTTTATTTTTCCAGTTAATTAAAAAAACATAGAACATATTGTAAAAAAAGATAGTGTAAATATATAATTTTATATATATATATATATATTTTTCAAACGAAAATTTTAATTTAATCAATCAAACGATTCAATTAATCAACCAATAATTATACAAAGTTGATATTCAATTCGATTTTCATCAAACTGTTTTTATGCTTTTGTTATTCATGCGTTTTTCATAATCCCACATCCACTTACGTCTCTTTTATCAATTATATCATTCTACCAAAAATATATATTTGAACTTTTAAATTTCAAAGTTTTTGTTTATTTTGAAAAGATCATCTAGCAAACTTCACATAAACTAATTTTGTTGCTATAAATATTAAGGGATATGTTACCTATTTTTAAAATAAATAAATAAAAATTAAATTAAATTTTTAATTTTATAAATTTAATTATTTAACAAAATTTATCAAAAAATAGAAATATTTATAATAAGGTCTTGGATTTATTTTTGCTGATGCATAGCAAAATATATAACTTATTAAGTTGAATTTTTTTTTCTTATGTGAAAAAGGTTTGAAAAATCAAAATGAAACTGGCCACTGAGAGGTAGACACGTAAGATGTTCAGAAACCACATCTATTCTCTTCAAAAATCAAACTCTCTTTCTCTTCTAACAATTAATCTTCTTCTTCGTCTCTCAGTTTCCCACAGGTTTGATTTTCCTCAACCATCTTAGTAGTCTAAAAACTCATTTGGTCTGAATCTGTGTAATGTTTTACTGTCTGGGGGTTATGTTCAGCTAGTTCATCTCGTAGATTCGATTTTTTCGTTTTTTTTTTCCTTCTTAATTGAACTTGAGAAGTTTCACTTGAATTTAGAAGGATGGTGTGATTGTGTGTTTGCATGGACATTTGTGGTACACTCAATGGCTATTTTCATAGATTTTATTTCCAGACCATAGAAAGGTTTCAATCTGTTACCATAAATTTGAATGTTCAAGTCAATCTGTTCTTGATTTGGATCTCGTGTTTTGTTTTCTTTCACCCTTAGCTTGTAATAGTCCAAGTTGTTCACTCTTCTTGTTGTTGAAGTGCAGATGGCTGCTTCCTCGGCTTGTCTTATCGGGAGCGGACTATCTGTCCACACAACTAAACAAAGGTCTAAACAGCTTGGACTCTCTTCAACGTTTGCTTCAATTAATATAACATCTAAAGTTACTATTGTGAAGGCTTCTTTGGATGTGAACAAACATGAAGCAAGAAGAGGCTTCTTTAAGCTTTTGCTTGGAAATGCAGCAACTGCTGGAGTGAGTTTGCTTGGAACTGGGAAAGCAAATGCAGATGAACAAGAGGTTTCTTCGTCTAGGATGTCTTATTCTAGGTTCCTTGAGTATTTGGACAAAGGGAGAGTTGATAAAGTAGATTTGTATGAGAATGGGACTATAGCTATTGTGGAAGCTGTTTCTCCTGAGTTGAGTAATAGGATCCAGCGTGTACGTGTGCAGCTACCGGGACTGAGTCAGGAGCTTCTCCAGAAGTTGAGGGCAAAGAATATTGATTTCGCAGCACATAATGCTCAGGAAGACCAAGGCTCTCCAATACTCAACTTGATTGGGAATCTCGCTTTCCCTGTGATTTTGATTGGTGGTTTGTTCCTTCTCTCGAGACGGTCTTCTGGTGGAATGGGTGGCCCTGGTGGTCCTGGCTTCCCACTTCAGATTGGTCAGTCCAAAGCAAAGTTCCAGATGGAGCCAAACACTGGAGTGACTTTCGATGATGTTGCTGGAGTTGATGAAGCCAAGCAAGATTTCATGGAAGTGGTGGAGTTTCTGAAGAAGCCTGAGAGGTTCACTGCTGTTGGTGCAAGGATCCCGAAAGGTGTCCTCCTTGTTGGTCCTCCTGGTACTGGTAAAACCCTCTTGGCAAAAGCCATTGCTGGTGAAGCTGGTGTTCCCTTCTTTTCCATCTCGGGTTCTGAGTTTGTTGAGATGTTTGTCGGTGTTGGTGCTTCAAGGGTCCGTGATCTTTTCAAAAAGGCCAAGGAGAATGCTCCGTGCATTGTTTTTGTGGATGAGATAGATGCTGTTGGTAGGCAAAGAGGAACTGGAATTGGTGGAGGTAATGATGAAAGAGAGCAGACTCTAAATCAGCTCTTGACGGAGATGGATGGTTTTGAGGGTAACACTGGTGTTATTGTAGTTGCTGCAACCAATAGAGCAGATATTCTTGACTCCGCTTTGCTGAGACCAGGGCGTTTTGACCGGCAGGTATATATAATAATGCATTGGGACTCTCCACTGATCCTCTCCTGCTGGTTGCTTAACGTGTGTTGTTCTCAATGCAGGTGTCTGTTGACGTTCCAGACGTCAAGGGAAGAACAGATATACTCAAGGTTCACTCCGGGAACAAGAAATTTGAGAATGGTGTTTCACTTGAAGTAATAGCCATGAGAACGCCTGGATTCAGCGGAGCTGATCTTGCAAACCTCTTGAACGAGGCAGCCATATTGGCTGGACGACGTGGAAAGACAGCAATATCATCAAAAGAGATTGATGACTCAATTGATAGAATTGTAGCTGGGATGGAAGGAACTGTCATGACAGATGGGAAGAGCAAAAGCTTGGTTGCTTACCATGAAGTTGGCCATGCCATCTGTGGGTAAGTCAGAATCAGAATAGAAGCATGTCTGTGTTATCTAGAGATTAATTTGAAGTTCATTCTTTTTCTTTGTTCTTGCAGAACATTGACTCCAGGGCATGATGCTGTTCAAAAGGTCACATTGATACCAAGAGGACAAGCGAGAGGTCTGACTTGGTTCATTCCCTCAGATGATCCAACTCTAATCTCAAAACAGCAACTATTTGCAAGAATTGTTGGTGGACTCGGTGGTAGAGCTGCTGAAGAAGTCATCTTTGGTGAGCCTGAGGTGACAACTGGTGCAGTTGGTGACTTGCAACAGATCACCGGTTTAGCTAAGCAGGTATCTATCTGCAACAGTCCCAGCTTTACGTTTTCTTCTGTTAGCCTTGATGCTTATATATTACTTGCAGATGGTGACAACATTTGGGATGTCTGAAATTGGACCATGGTCGCTAATGGACTCATCAGCACAAAGCGATGTCATTATGAGGATGATGGCAAGAAACTCCATGTCTGAGAAGCTTGCAAATGACATTGACTCAGCGGTGAAGACACTATCAGACAGGGCATACGAGATAGCTTTGGGACACATAAGGAACAACCGTGAAGCCATGGACAAGATTGTTGAGGTACTTCTCGAGAAAGAGACAATGTCAGGCGATGAGTTCCGAGCAATTCTATCAGAATTTAGAGAGATTCCTCCAGAAAACCGTGTGGCTTCTTCATCAACGTCAACATCAACACCAACACCAGCTTCTGTTTGAATAAAAGAGACATTTGAATGAATCTTTCTTTGTGTATATCCTAAAGATACTACCTCCCATACTGTGTAACAGGTATTTCTAGTTGGAGTATATAGACGAACTCAAGTTATATATATGTAAAAGGAAAGTTTTTACAGAACCAAAAACGGCTTAACAAAAACTACACAAGAGAGGCAAAGCAAAATGTATAATTAAAAATTCTCAACATATGGGTGTCCACGCAAGTTATCCAGTCTTTTGCATAACATTTTTTTCACAATCCAAATTCATAGTTTCTCAAGATCATCCAATTACAATAACAAATAAAAATAATATAAATATAAAAAGGCAACGATCAGCAAAAGCTTTTGCTTGTTACTTCAACATCCTGCAAAAGATAACAAAGCTTCACATCACCATTTTTTTTCTTCTTGCCGAAACAGAGCAAACTAGAGCTGAAACTGAGAGATTATAAAGAACAAAACCTGGCAAAGACTCTGGTTTCAAAATCAAAGGGCTTCATCAAGTTCACGCATGGAGAAGTTTGAAGACTCTGATGCTTCAGCTAGAGATTCAAGCATGCTTGTCACTTCCATAGTATCGTCCAAATAATATTTAGCCTTGCTTGGCTTTTGCCCAACTGTGCATGCAAAGACGAGAGCGTTGTCACAGAGCAATCTTTTCGACATGGCATTACCTATCGCTTCAAACATGTCCTCGTCAGATCGGTCATCTCCAATACATAGCACGAAATCAACTGGTTTTCCCTTCTCATCCATTGATGAAAATATCTTCTCTGCCACAGATCCTTTGCTCACTCCCTATATAAAACATGAGTTGAGTAACTAGATATACTATTCCATAACATTATCGCCTGAATCAGAGCAGAAGAAAATTACTTACCTGAGGCTTGACTTCTACGATGTAGTGGCCGCTTTTGACTGCAACAGGCTCATTAGCTAGAACACTCTCTAAATGCTCCAACATTTCCTTTGCTTGCAAAGAACCAAAGCCAGAATCCGCATCCCTATATTGCCAAACCAGAGCACTGTCTTTAATTTCAATGGAAGAGCCATCCGTAGCTTCAGTGTACTGTTTCATTACAGGTTCCACGATCTGCATCCAACCAAAATCACCGCTCTGACCACATGTTTCCCATTCTTTGTTCCCTGGCCACCTAAAAAATATATGTATAAAGGCATGTTATTAATACTGGAAAAGAAGAATTTAACACATTTTAAACTACTTCAAAAACAAACAAGAGAAGGATTGTACTTTAAGAAGTATCCATGCTCAGCTGCAATTCCAATGTTTTCACATGGAGAGAACCATTTGCCTAAGCTTTCCCTTCCTCTTCCACTAACAATAAAAATTGAATTCTTCTTGTCCTCACAAAGTGCATTCAAGAAGTTAAGAACTTCCTGACTGGGAGCTTTATTGATGGAGTTTTGAGGCATCAAAGTGCCATCATAATCCAACAGGATTGCTCTGCTTTTCGCTCTTTTGTAGTCAGACACAATGAATGGTATTGAAAGCTTTCTGAAGTTAGGATCGAGGGCCACAACTCTGAAACCAAAACTAATCCCCATCCCCCAACACCTTTTCTTAAAATGGTCCACACATATCCTCTCTAGGTCTTGCAGGAAACTTCTTGACCAAAAAGCAACGTCGTGAGTACTAACATACCGGAAATGTTTCTCATGTCGGAGTTGTTTCTCAGGATCACCCATGGAGAGGGCCTCATTTAGAGCTTCTCCGGTCGCTTCAACATTCCATGGGTTTACCCGTATAGCCCCACTAAGCGAAGGAGAACATCCAATAAACTCCGATGCAACCAACATGCTCTTCTTTGGACCATTAAAATCCGATTCAGACCCGAGCAGACCCTGTCTGCACACTATATATTCATAGGGAGTAAGGTTCATACCATCTCTAACAGCTGTAACGACTACACACTCAGCGATATGGTAATAAGCAATGATTTCATTTATTGACACCGGAGTATCAATATATACGATAGGCTGATATCCAGGTTTCCCAAACTCTTCATTGATCCTCCTGCAACTTCCTTGAATTTCACCACGTATTTCGTCTATATCAATACCTTTACCCCTAGCAGGATTTACAATCTGAACCAGGACAGCCCTTCCCCTCCAATTCGAGTGCTGTGTAAGCATTTGTTCCATTGCTAGAAGCTTCAAGTTTATGCCCTTGAAGATATCCATGTCATCAATACCAAGCAATACTGTCTTACCTTCGTAACGCTTTCTGAGCTCCATAACTTTACCCTCCTCCTCTGAATATCTCATGACTGATTGAATCCGACCCATGTTGATCCCCACTGGCATGATCTTTATACCCACAGTCCTACCGTAATACTCCAGACCAATGTAGCCTCTCTTAGACTGATACTCCAGCCCCAACATCCGACTGCAGCAAGTGAGGAAGTGACGAGCATAGTCGAATGTGTGGAAACCAATAAGGTCACTGTTTAGTAGCGCCTTAAGGATCTCTTCACGAACAGGAAGAGACCTGTATATCTCGGATGATGGGAACGGGCTGTGGAGGAAGAAACCCATCCTAATCCGGTTAAACCGTCTTCTCAGGAACGTAGGCAAGACCATCAAATGATAGTCATGAATCCATACATAATCATCATCAGGGTTTATAACCTCGATAACTTTCTGAAAGAAGAGCTTGTTCGTTGCTACATAAGCCTCCCAAAGAGACCTATCAAATCTCGTACCATGATCAGCTGAAAAAGGAAGCATGTAATGGAAGAGTGGCCATAGCTGCCTCTTGCAAAACCCATCGTAAAACTTAGATTGCAAATCAGGTGGGAGAAAAGTCGGAACGCATTTAAACTTATCCAACAGTATCTGCGCCACATCGTCTTGTTCATATGAATCAACATCAACGCTCAAAGAACCAACGTATAACACCTCCATATCCTCAGGCAAACCGTCTTTAAGCTGCAAATACAATGCGTCTTGATCCCAGCTGAAACTCCAGCTACCATTTCGTCTCTCGGCTTTCAAGGGAAGACGATTAGCAACAATGATCATACGATCAGAGGAAACTGAGGAGGGGTTATCGGAGGAGACACTATAGGCTTGATCGTCGTCAAACTCGGAGACGTTACCAGGTACTGTCATGACCCTAGGCAGACGCCTACGCGGCTCTCTCCCCATTACAGGGAAGTTCCCTGAAGCCAAGTCTAACAAATTCGTGTATGACCTAGAAATCATCTTCCCTGTAGGACCACTAATTCAATAAATCTGCATCGTCAAAACAACGCAAGTAAGAGTCATCTCCACGAAGAGAAACTAAAAATCAAAACTTTCTCAGTTATTTGAATACCCATCAACCCTAATCGAGAGCTTGAGTTATACCCAAAACAAAAATGAAATCGAACGAATTTGACCCATTCACCTATCATCCAAAAGCAAGATCTATGAGATAACAACCTAAAAGCTACGAGATTATCACTATTAAGATAAAGGAGAATCTAAATCGGAGGGATCCGATCCCCAAATTCAGTAAGGACCCAGAAGGAAAACTGAAATCGAGACTCACTTTGGATTTGGAAACCCCCACCTTCTTCGTTTTTTGCAGATGAAGAATCTGTTTAACTCTGTGACAGAGCGAGAGAGGTTGAGAAAGAGAAGAAGGGGATGAGAATCAGAAGAAGAAGAAGAAGAAGAAGAGAGGAAGATACGACGAGAGATGAGAAATGAGAGATGATACGTTTCTCGTATACTTCTTTCACCACCGAACCAAATACACAACGAAACAGGCTTAACGATAGAAGCCCATTAACAGTTAAATGAGGCCCAAATTATATAAAGAGCTGCTTTGTCCTGAATCCAATATTGGAGAAATGCAAATTAGGCCCCAATAATATAAGGGCTGCTTATCCAACGTTGGACTTTGAGATCGATTTTGAGTAAGAACGTTTATATATTTTCATTGAATTTTATTAAGGTAGGGAAAGGGGATTAAATCAACTTGTCTCCCATGTTCATAAATATTTGTTGTGTCTTGTCAATGTAGGCTTCACTATATATGGACTCTTGTACGTTTTTCCATTTTTGAACTTATGATTTTTAATTTCATAATCAACTTGTAATAAATATGTTTTAATGAGAAACTATGTACATTCGTGAAAAACTAAGTTCGTTACAAATATCATTTGCCTACTCTTGACACATATAACTCAGAGGTGTTATCTTTACTCGTAAAATCTTATATCTTAAAATTCAGGTTCGAATCTTAGTAGTTGTGGAAAAAAAAATTAGTAAATGGCTCTTGTCCTGGTTAAATGAGATATATCAAATATGTTAAGACTTGTGAGTTTATTAATCCAATACAATATATATCATATTGCTAAGTGGTATATTCTTGGATCAAATTTTAAACTATGGTACAAGTACAATTTTCCAATATTACTATAAATATATAAGTACATTTTATCAAGGATTAAATATATAAGTACATTATAGATGCATTGTTAAATACCTTGTTCTTTAAAGTCCCTTCCACCTGTTCCTATCCGATATTGAGAATTTATTTGTGTTCTACTATTTGGATTGCAAGCAGAGGGCCACTTCCTCTCTCAAGTTACAGCTATTGGCTTATGTTCTTTTATTCTTTTCTGTTTTATTGGCTAGTTATCATTTATAATTCTCTAGTAATTTATTGACTCTGAAAATATTTAATTTTTTTCCAGTTTTTGGCTCCAGAAAAAAAATCAATGTCCACTTTAAGTGTCTACAATTTCCTTTTACTTGTTTTAATATAATCTTCAGGTGATAAATAAATAAAACATTGTTAGATACAACCACAATAGACAGAATACAAGATTATACCATATTTAAATGACATATATACGTATTAAGAAATTTGGTAAACTAACCAAGTGGTAATTTTTTGGAACTCGATGTGTACCCAAGTTAATTATGGGTTATATTCCTCTTAAGAACTAAATTATCATTACTTGACCAGTCTGGGCTTCGGTTTCGGTCCAAGTAGTTAACATGGCAAATCGTAACTGATGATCGGTTCACCCCATGATATTATTCAAAAGGTATTTTAAACTCGGATCAGGCAGTGTGGTAGTCAGTCCACTATGTAGCACTAAGTGCGTTTCTCCTTGGACCGACCGGATCATACATTCGGTTATGAATTCCGTTTAATTTGACAATTTTGAAAAATTCGTCTGTCCATTTCATTCAGTTGATTAATCCGCTAGTTTTTATCAAAACAAAAGGTAAACGAAATAGCATTGGCAGTTTGCAATGGGATTGCTAAGTTAGATCCTCATTTAGAGACAATCCAAGTTTAAGCGTTAGATGGTGAGTCGATATGTAGTAGTAGTAAACAAGTGCTGCTACTATGACATTAAAAGATGAAAATGAAAGTAGATAGAAGAGATCATTTAATAAGAGTTGGTGAATTGCATTTATCAAAGTGGACCACGACTCAACAACATTGGCACTTGTATATATACCCATATCTGCTCACTCTTATGTTCATACAACTTATAATTTTTAACTAAAACAAGCTAAGTGCAATATTATTCCTCACGGGTCCTAGATGTGTAATCCCACCAAAGACAGTGGCTCTAGCCAAAGCAGCTTCGTGCGTAAGGAGAAAAGAGCGTATTTTCAGAGATATTGGACGTGGGCCGATGTAGCAAGAGCGTTAACTGTTACGATTGTTCACTTGTGGTGTCTCCTGGCGCCATTTAACTACACGTGGGAAGCGTTACGGTTCGGTTTGGTTCTTGTCGCAGTGACTAACCTGCTCATCACATTCTCGTACCATAGGAACTTGGCTCATCGGAGCTTCAAGCTCCCAAAATGGCTTGAGTATCCTATTGCTTACGCTGCTGTTTTTGCTCTTCAGGTCAAAACCGGTTTATTGTTTATTTATTTAGTTAATCAAAACCGGTTTAGATAAGTGATATTTCAGCTAATAAGTATCATACTATGTATTCTATTTGTTTTATATAAATATATTTTTTAGTGTTTTTCAATATATTAAGAAAACACATTAAATTATTATAATAAATGTATTGTTTTCTGTAATTTTAATTTTTAATAATTTTAACTATTAATAATTAAATAAAATCAATTAATTCTTTTTAAAAAAATTATAATATTTTTATAGAAAACACAAAAAGTCTATTTTTGTGATTTTTCTTTTTAAATCTATCTAATGAAATTAATGAAACGGAGAGAGTATATCATATGTTTAGTAAGATTTTTTTTTTATTATTGTTATTTCTAGGGTGATCCATTGGACTGGGTGAGCATACATAGGTTCCATCATCAGTTCACAGATTCGGACCGTGACCCACATAGCCCTAAGGAAGGGTTTTTATTTAGCCATGTCATGTGGATTTTCGACACGCTTTATATAAAATATAAGGTAACGTATATTACGTACAAATATCTCAGAACTTCTTCTATAATGACTATGATGTCGTTTGTAACATTACGAGTTAATGTAACAGTGTGGAGGACGCAACAACGTGATGGACTTGAAGCAGCAATGGTTCTATAGGTTTCTGCGAAAGACGATTGGTTTCCACGTCTTAATGTTTTGGACCATTCTCTATCTCTACGGTGGTTTACCTTACCTTACTTGCGGCGGGGTAACTAATTTTTTTTATCCAATATTCGAAATTTGATATAACTATTAGTTATGAATTTGATTATATTTGATGACAGGGCGTTGGAGGTGTGCTAGGGTATCACGTGACATGGCTTGTAAACTCGGCATGCCATATTTGTGGTTCGAGGTCGTGGAATACTAAAGACACATCTCGTAACGTTTGGTAATATAATATTAGGAGTCATATATATATATATTATTAATTCAACTAACTTATCCTTAAGAACATCAAATTCGGACGGGTGAACCAAAAAATGATCACAAACATCGAGTACTATAGCATGAGAATCAGATAACCTAAAGGAAATAATCTTAAATGAAAAAAAAAACGCTTAGAAAATTCGTTTTATATGTGCATATTTATATATATTGTTTACTAATAAAGTAAGATTTATCTATCTTGTGATTGTAATGAAGGTGGCTAAGCTTGTTTACGATGGGAGAGAGTTGGCACAACAACCACCACGCGTTTCAGTCATCGGCGAGGCAAGGATTAGAGTGGTGGCAGATAGATATCACTTGGTATCTCATTCGACTACTCGAGGTTCTCGGATTAGCCACCGATGTTAAATTGCCCTCCGAATACCAAAAACAGAAGCTGGCTCTAGCTCGTTGATGAGCAAATCCAAGTTCGAGATTAATGTTTTTCTTAGTAATACTATATACTTTGTTATTATTAAAGTTATTTCCAGGATTATGGTTGTTTTGTTACCAAAAAATAGATTATGGTTGTTTTAATTCCCCAAATAAATGAATGTTTAGACTTAAATGTCTTTGATCAAGTATATTCTTAAAAATTATTAGCTTGATGTTTGTAAATAAATATTTACAATAATTGTTAATAAATTTACATAGAAATTGAAAACATCATCTAACTTAAAACAAAAAAAAATCCTTAAAACTTTAAATATTACAAACGGAGGGAGCATTAGTCTCCAAGTGTATGAATAGTCTCTAAGAGCAAGTCATTTCAAAGAAATTCAATCGAAATAAAACAAAAAAAAATGTTTATAGTTATATACTATTTTTTTTTGATGACCCGGGTATCCAAATCCCCGTAGGAACCCGACTAGCGCCATCCATCGCCCCCACAATCTAAGCCACTAAGGGCCTGGAGGGTTTTTACGGCAGCGGCGGCTTCCCAGAAGCCTGGGGAACCATGTTAAATCCCCGGTGGCCAACACGGATCGAACCTACGGGAAGCGTATTGGATTTTCTTCCTCAAGTACCACTAGGCGTTATATACGAAGGAGATATGTATAATTTTATGATACTGCATGGAATGCCTCACTAAGTCACGTGCGTGATTAGTCCATGTCATCAACATCGAGGTATCAATTTTGCGGTCCACCTAAACTCGTACAGATTCGTATTTTTGTCAAATTATCAAGCAATCCAATTATTTATAGAGTAGTTGCTAAGAAAAAAGTTAGGTAAATAACACTACGTACATTTTTTTTCTTTTCTTGCTTAAAATTTAACGTACATTTATTTTTTCACAGAAACAAAAAAAAATGTACCTTGCTTAAAATTTTCCTTGTCTTCTTCATCTGTGTAAATATTAATTTCAGGACTAAGTAATTAGTAGTAATACTTAAATGGTTGGCAGTTAGGGTTTTCTTAGTTAAATCCTCATTTAGAGACAACCCATGGAGTTGATTAACTGTTAGCTGGTGAGTAGATCGATGAACTAATAGTAACGTCCCAACGAATCATAATGAATGATCATCTCAGTCACCAACATGGTATATCGCAAAAGATGAATCATGTTGAAGCTTGGGATCAGTGAAAACATGTGGTGCATGTCAGGATATGATGGAAGTGAAAAAAGTAGATAGATAGCATTGAAGAAGAGTGGAGCGATTGCATTGAAGAAGAGTGGACCTTGATGCAACAACATTAGAGCATCATTATCCCAAGCAACCCAATGGGTTGCTTGTTTTTTTTTAATGATTTAAAAAAAAATTAAAACTAATCAATCACGGGGCGCCACGTGTCGGCGGGACCCGTGAATAGTGTAAGAACCATGGCATGAGGGGAACTTATTTGAGCAATATAAGAGATATTGTTTGTGTTGGAATTGGGAAATTATAGAAACCAAGGACAAAAACCCTTGGATAATGATGCTCTTAGTCTATGCACTCATACCCCCCCCCCACAAGTTACCCACTTAAATGTTCATGCAACTTATAGTATAACTCTCAAACAAATACAAAAAATCCTTGACAGTTTGTTATGTACTTTTTGTTTTTTGTTTTGTTTTTGTAAAAATAAATAAATAAAATAAACATTTGCATTTTATTAGTCTAAAATTAAGACCAATATGAATAATGAATTGAGCAATATAATGAACTGAAAAATTAAGACCAATATAAAGTTAACCAGTAGTGGTAGTCCAGTAGCGTTTGAGGGAAAAAATTGTATACGGTGAAATCTTGGTGATCCTTGCTAACCACTCGGACTGTCTTAAATGGTAAGAATACGCGGCTGCTGCAGATTTTGTGGAATTAGTCGGTTGATCTCGGTTGCCAAACTTCACAATTATAAAAAAGAAAAAGAAAAAACTAATATAAAATTAAGACCATTATGAATTGAAGGAGATAATTCTCATAATATTTTTTTAAGAAGCGTGTGATGATGTGCGTATGTCTTTGTCATAAAATATCTCAATCAGTCCCAATTATTTACACATCAAATTCAACAGGTTACTCCGAAGTTGACAGTGACATTAATACCTCTGTGCAACGCTGTCATTGTTTTCTTTCATGTGCCTTGTTTTAGCAATAATATCTCTACATAGAACTACTCTTTTTAATTTGTATATCAAGATTCTTAACATTTTACCAAGGAAAAAAAGTCTCTGAAATTTTACTGTGCACATTGGCTATTTGTCAGATTGGAATAACAAAGTGAATACATTTAATTTCGTGTATATGTAAGTCAAAATTCACACATTCATGTCATTAATGAGTGTGTTGAAGAACCTAGTCAACAGAGTGTGTGGGGGGGGGGGGAAGAACCTCTTTAACCTGTAACATCGCTAACAGAACATATGTTATTAGTCCATTAATGCGAAAATAAACATATACTAACGCTTAAGCGTTTGAAAAAAAAACAAAATCTCCTAATTTGGTTGCTTCTGATGCAAGCAACACAATGTGACTAGGCGGCAGCGGCTCTAACCCGTTTCCAGCTAACTTTGATGCAAAACCTGAAGGGGTCCATTCAGAATTGATCTGACTCCTCAGTTTCTCACTGTTTGAGAAGAAGAAGACGAATCTTAAAGAACCACGCTGAAGCATAAACTCTGACTCGCCAGCCGCGTGATCGTTACCTTGGCTTGCAATCAAGAAATTGCATTGGACTATGTTACTATGGAGGTGGACTAATAAGGGGTGAGAAAAAGAACACGCTTTGCTTCTTCCAATAATTAACTAGTTCATTGCATCCTCTGTTCTCTGTTGGTTAACAACATTATTTTTTAGCACAGTTAGAGAGAGAGAGAGAGAGAGAGTAAACTCAAACCAAGAACCCGAGCTTAATGGTATAGTTGTCAGATTGGTTCTTAAGAAAGTTTAAAAAAAAACAATCGGCAAGCTGAACTATGGCAGCTTCCTTTAAACCCTGACCACATCTCTTTCCTTGGCGGAGGAAGCAGCAGTACAAACGGTGGTTACTTCTACAACGGCCTGATCAACCACCACGCACCAGTCCCAGCTTCTTCTTACAATTACTACAAGCATGGCTACGATAGCAACGACTATTCGTCGTACCAGCACCACCCTGTTCACGCCTCTATCTTCAGCCACCAAGTTGGTTCTAAGTTTAGCGATGAGAATCATAATGCTGCTGCTTGTTCTATTATGTGACTGAGATATATACTTTTGCTTACTATTTTTTTATTTTTTTGTTAAATACGAGGTCTTTGGACTTCGGCCCAAATAATCTCAAAGCCCAAGACTAGCCGGCACTAATACCATTTCTAGCGTAAAACATTCATTTGATCGCATCATTTTACCACCAGAACTAACTCCTCCTAGTACTTTTGCTTACCATATGATATTGATCTTAGTCATATAACACTTTTTGTATAATGCATAGTTTATCTGTTCCAAACGTGAGATTAAAGAAGATTAATAAACCGTAATTAGAAATATTCAGAGAGTCGTTACGTCGTAGGAGGTATAAGCTACTTCTGCTTCGTTTATAGATCTGATGCTCTTCTCATTTTCTTCTTCTTCTTTTGGTTACCGATCTTTCTCTTGTTCGATTTCTGCTTGGGGATGGCTACTGCTCGAGTAACTTGATCGGAGTTGATGATCTGGAGAGAGGTGAGGCAGCACTCCTGCCATTTGAGAGCTTCGATGTCGGTGATCACTTGATCGAGAGTTAAAGAAGCTGATGACGAGACGGAGGTTTGATTCAGAGTCGAGCGAGAGAGATCTAGTAGATCCACTGCGTTTACAGCTTCACCTACGGTTTTCTAGTACAATCCGATCGATCACGCATGAGAAAACACAATCAAATCCAAGGAATCGGATTATTCAGGGTTCAGCAATCGATTAAACCAAAAAACCAGAATCGAACTTCCAAAAGCTGTTTCTCGAATTTCTACGGAGTTAAGAGATGATCGATCGTACCTTATTGGATTTGTGAAGCTTTCGGAAACCGTGAATGTAAAGGATCTACGGTACAGAGATGAGAATCGGAAGGTTAGAAAGGGAGGAGGAGGAGGAGGTGAATGATGAGATTCCATGAGAAGGAAAATAGAGAAACCTGATTGAGGTAGGAGCAGGTGAAGTCGATGGAGTTTCCAGAGTTGATGAAAT
This sequence comes from Moricandia arvensis, assembly GCA_905132765.1. NCBI lineage: Eukaryota > Viridiplantae > Streptophyta > Magnoliopsida > Brassicales > Brassicaceae > Moricandia > Moricandia arvensis. The sequence continues at coordinate 8,288 of CAJHQP010002347.1, read as the reverse complement.
CAACGTATTCCTCCAGAGTTATCTTCTTATCTCCTCCTCTCCTCATTCTTCTTCTTCTTCTTCGTCGCTCTTTCTCTTCTCTCTCGGAGATATGAAGAGACTACTACTACTGTGAATTTTAAATTTCAAAATCAGCGAAGGAGAGTTAGTTATTAGTGACGAAAAGACGGAGCTACCCCTCAATTTATTCCATATTTCCGGGTTTCAGTCTCATAGTTACGTCACCTCGAATGGGTTTATATATGGTGTTTATATTCTGATTATCAACAGATTTTCATCCAAAACTCTCAAAAATTATATTTCCTCGTTTCACTTTAAATGATGTTTTAATTTCTTTTTTTTTTAGTTTAAGTGATATTTCAAATTTCTATACAGATAGTTAATAGTAATATAATTTGTGTTTATAATTATTTATATATTTGTAGTATAATTTTTATTGGTTGAATTAAATGTAGTAATTACTATTTTTATATAAACGAAATAAATTAAATAAAATTTAATAATTTTATAATTGGTATGCAAATTTTTTTCTTAAATCTATTATTTTGAAATATAAAGAATAACAGCTTATTGAAGTTATAGTTCCCATTATAATATTATAAAAGAAATTCTTGCTTATTATTATTGTCATTTGTCATGAGCAACCTAAAATCTCATAATCGACCATTCATCCAAACACCTTTTTCTTTAAGTTAACCAAACAATCTTTTCATGTACATTAGACTCTTTGTACACCACCTTAGCCCTTTGTTATCGATATAAACACATATCCTCAGTTGCTAATAACCCACAAGTGAAAGAATAGAAAGGAGGCTTGAGGTTTGTGTAACACTTCTCGAAACTATGTTCACACTCTTTAAGAAAAAAACTATGTTCATACTCTTATTCTTCTAAGAGACATTTGTTTTCTCTTATTTCCTTGTGAATGGTGATCCATCCATGCATATAAATATTCTCACGAAGATATGATTCCCATAATCTATAGCACTAACATGAATTATTTGTTATATACTTTAAATATTTACTACATTTTTCTCTTAATCCTTATATTCACCATGCTTCAATTAGTCTACTAGACCCATTCATGCATATAGATATCCACAAGAAGATATGATTCCCAATTTTACCAAAAAAAGATATGATTCCCATAATCTATAGCACTAACATGAATTATTTGTTATACTTTAGCACATGTTCTCTCTTAATATAATAAGAATGTTTAAAAGATCATATATACTACGTATTGATATATATCAGCTCGAACATGTGTTTGTGGTTAGAATATTAGTTTATGTTAGTTATTAATCTATTACATTTTAAGACACTAACAATTATATATGTTTAAAATAATTTCAAATTCTCAACTACTGGCTAGGGAGATGACATGATGCAAAGGAACTCTACCAACACGAACAACAACATCTCCAATAATCCATCGTCACATCAAGCATGTGCTTCATGCAAACACCAAAGAAAGAAATGCAACAACGAGTGCATCTTATCCCCTTATTTTCCAGCTCGCAAGACCAAGGAGTTTCAAGCCGTTCACAAAGTGTTTGGTGTTAGCAACGTACAGAAAATGGTACGGTCCGTACGTGAAGAGGACCGTACCAAGCTGTCTGAATCTTTGACATGGGAAGCTCTATGGAGACAGAAAGACCCGGTCCTTGGCTCATACGGAGAGTATAGGAGGATCAGTGAAGAGCTTAAGCTCTACAAAAGCTTGGTTCATAATCAACCTCTCATTGGCTGGGATAATAATCAACGTGTGTTTAACAATAACAATCACAACAAAAACGGGTTAGTGGTAAACTCAAGTGGATCTGGTGGGTTTAGTGTTAATAACAATGGTGCTGGTCTGAACCGGGAGATTATGAACGGTGGATATACATCGAGGAATTTACAAGACCAAAGGCAACAATGTTATGCAGTGATTAATGGGTTTAAACAGCATTATCTCCCTCTAAGCAACTGATTCTTAAGTTCTAATGGATGCATGCTTACATGTTAGTAGTTGTTTATGGCTTAATTATACATTGTTGTGCTTTTTTCTTATTTTAAATGCAATTTGTGGTAAAAACTTGTATGGTAATTCACTAATATTATAGGATCATCTCATAAGTAAATAATGTATGTGTGCTATAAAGATTACATGTGTTTTAATTTAGAGTAGAGAGTGAATCTTCAAAGTTAACTGTTAAATGATATGTATCACTAAACTCATTGCCAAACCTATTGTTATAAGAATCAGCTTCTCAACCATGATGCTTCAAAAGGAGAAAGTATCAATGCATTTGTTCAAGTGAATCTTGTGTGCTTAACACATGTTTCTATTAAAATCATATCTTATCTTTGGAATGCTTAACAGTACCTTGTTTCTCAAGTATCTCTACTACTTTATTTCACAATATTATTATTAGCTGCGCTATTGCATATTGTCATACATAGAGAGGAAAAAGCTCTCTAAAGCTTTCTAGAGATTCTTGGACTCACTTCGTTGGATAGCTTGCAAGCATAGCAATACCACACTTACCCGTCTCCTCACTATAACCACGTTCCATACGTACGTAGCCCTGTTCACCCCAACCAGGACCCCATGAGTTCTTTACAATCCAGTACTTTTGACCATCTTCTTCTCCATATCCAACAACAGTCACTCCATGATTAAGATGGCTTCCACAGAAGCCTGTGAATACACCAGAAGAGTAAAGCTGAAACAAAAAACTACCAGCGTCTATTCCAACTGATACTGGTTGTTGAGCAGTAGCGGCTTCTAGGCTCGCCTCGTTCGGTGCTACCTTTGTGTAACCTTGTATAGTAACCACCTTGTTTTTGGACTTCTCTTGGTCGCAGGTACCCTGTATGGCTGTGTATGGGTAGTCAGCGTTGGTGACAAGTCCACCATTGGCTTTGAGGTATTCATATGCTGTTGTCATTAATCCACCGCTACAGCCTTTGTTAAAAGTGCCGACATCACAATCTATGAGCTGTTGTTCCGAGAGAGATACTAAGTTCCCTGTCTTTATCTTGTGGATGCCTTCTATAGCTGCCACTGCAGTGAATGCCCAGCAACCTCCTGCACAAGAGAAAAGAACAACACAATCATGTCTTTATCTTAGGAATGAACTGTGTAAGAGCATAGATTTTCATACCGCATTTTCCTTGGTTTCTAACAGGAGTCACCGCACCTTCTTTCCTCCAGTCCACAGAGGCTGGCACATTACCTCCTGCATCACAAACCGGGCTTTGGTCCCTGTTTAACTTCAAGGAAGAGGTGTTCAGCCCAAGAAAATGTGCCTTAAACTCAGCATTGGTCATGTCTGCAAATCTGTTGTCTGTTAACTTAAAGGGCAAGTGGAGAGAGTTGATGTAGTCAATTAACTGGACATTAGACTGGTATATCCCAAACCGTAGCATCCACTCATCCTTTCCTCCATATAATATGCTGTGGGTTTGAAGCCACTTCTTGAACCTCTCCCTCAGGGTTCTTCTTGGGTCGTACACAGAGGAATGGACTGAACATAGCCTTGAAGCTATTAAGACAAAGCAGATCAAAACGACAAGAGTCAGGTTAGAGTTTCTAAGTGAGTTCAGCATTTTTGTTTGTTTGGGAAATGAGTTTGGTTTCTGGTGTTATAAGCTTCAGTGTCGTGGCTGCTTTCTTGGTCACAGGTTCTGCATTTTGTTGCAGTTCCAATGAAACAAGTTTCCTTCTGTCTCATCCCTAATAGTTGTGAAGTCTTTTGATCCTACAGATTGTAACATGCGTACACTTAACAAAAACTTATATGGGTACTATATGTGAAGGGGCATGCATTAAGGGGCAGTTCCTTCACGTATTATCTAGTTCCTTCACACAAGGAGCAATGTTACTGTCCAAGAAAAAGAAGGAAAAGGTTTGTGAATAATAGTAACGCAAAACATGTTGGAAGACATACCAAAGAGATGGCAGGTGCTAAGTGGCCAAGACAAATGGAAAGGCCTGCTTGATCCACTTGACTCAGACCTCCGCCGCTACATCATTCACTACGGCGAGATGGCTCAGGTTGGTTACGACGCCTTTAACTGGGACCGTAAGTCTGAATACGCCGGTGATTGTTACTACTCCAAGAGTAAAATCTTTGCTCGAACTGGCTACCTTAAAGCCAACCCTTTCAGGTACTTACTACCACAAATCCAAAATGTTTCATCTTTGTTTGGACCATGTTAAGGCAAAGGATGGTTGATTCTCAGGTACAATGTGACTAAGTACATTTACGCAACAGCTTCTATAAAGCTACCACTCTGTTTCATCGTCAAGTCTTTGTCAAAGAAAGCGTCACGCGTGCAGACTAACTGGATGGGTTACATTGCAGTTGCTACAGACGAGGGAAAGGCAATGCTAGGGAGGAGAGACATTGTTGTAGCTTGGAGAGGGACTCTTCAGCCATATGAATGGGCTAACGATTTCGATTTTCCACTTGAGTCAGGTGTCAAAGTTTTCCCTGAAACCGACCCCAAACATGTGCCTCGTATTGGAAGTGGCTGGCTTGATGTCTACACTGCTTCTGATGCTAAGTCTCCTTATGACACAACTAGCGCACGAGAACAGGTCTTCTTCACCTTACCCTTTACCTAACCAGCCAGGAAAACACAACCTTACTTCCATTTCTAGTCTTTTCTCCTAATGGCATTGTGTCTTGGTTTCGGTTTCAGGTACAAGCAGAGCTCAAAAGATTGCTAGAACTTTACAAGAACGAAGAAGTAAGCATCACTTTCACAGGCCATAGCTTGGGAGGAGTAATGTCAACTCTAGCAGCTGCAGATCTTGTCCATAGCAGGAAAAACAAGATTGAAACAGGTCTTCAAAGTAAACAAGTTCCTATCACAGTTTTTGCTTTCGGGTGTCCTCGAATTGGGGACCAAGACTTCAAAAAAGTTGTCAACTCACACAAACAACTAAACATCCTAAGAATAGTAAATGTTCCGGATGTGGCACCACATTATCCACTCTTATGGTATGCAGAAGTAGGGGAGGTGCTCCAGATCAATACACTGAACTCGACTTACCTCAAACGGTCTCTAAACTGGAGGAACTACCATAACCTGGAGATATACCTGCACGGGATAGCAGGGATGCAAGACAAAGCCGGGGTATTCAAACTGGCGGTTGGTAGGGATGTTTCATTGGTCAATAAAGGATTAGATGCTCTGAAAGATAAGTACTTAGTGCCAAGTACCTGGAGGTGTCTTGCAAACAAAGGGATGATTCAAAGGGATGATGGGACATGGAAGCTGGATGTCCACAGGTATGACCCTGAAGATGGTGATGATGACTCCACAAATAAGTAACGTGCTACAAGAGATTTTACCTATACAATTTTTATTTACAAATTGTTCCGGACAGTATGTTTGTAACTGTACACAAAAATTCAATTAGAAGAACAAAGAATCCAAGGGCCAAATCTCTGTCAGTATATAGAAATGCAATCCAAGATCAACAAGACAAGCATGTAGAAAGTGACAAGTGCATTAGCGGTGTACTTGGACGAAGAACAACTTGAATATTATTGAACATAATAACAACGTAACAAGACCATAACATACATTGGTTCCCTGGATCAACTCTAATGCATCTCCACTATTATAGTTACCCACAAGCAACAAAGCCATAAACACGCTAACAACAATCTGAGGAATCACCCAAAATAGAAGCAGCACTGATAGAGGAAAAATTATAAGCTGAAGCTAGATTTGAACTATTTCGTATAAGAAAGCATTAATCTCTACTTTCAGAGCCCATTCATTTCATTTGGCTGGCCTCTCGAGACTTGCATTCTCACTTTCCATTGAGATTATGTGAGTGAGCCTATCATAAACCTGTCATGAAGAATTGCAACGAAGTTTAAAAACAAATACTTAAATTTAAGATAGATCTTCACCAAGAACATGAAGAAAGATGAAACATACCGCAGAAAGTTCCTCCTTGCCACCCTGTTTGTTGCCGCCTTCATCCACTTCGGTGCCACATGATGAATCATACCTAAAGATACATGGAATAAGCTAATGCATTACGCTAACTGAGATGTGCCTTTTTGATATAGAGAAAGGCAGTTGGCCAAGCTAGTTTTTATAAAAGAAACTAATTTGGAGTTTTTATTTTCAAGCACCATCTAGGTGGGGATGAGTTTCTTTACCAATCTCGCGGAATGCCAGCTATCTCCCGAGCTGAGTGGTTAAAAGGTCCCCTTAACTCAGCACCATACTCCTTTATCAAATCTGCACAATGACGTTTGTATAAAATGAGCGGTGCATGATGAGTTAAAAAGCATATGGAAGAGAAGAGTTGTTTGTGCCTTTAAAAGTAGGACAAGGTGCACGGTTCATCTTTTGACACACTGAGAGAAACCAGTCTACACCAACAGCTACATGTGCAATTTCCTCGTCAGCAATCTTAGCCACAATTTTTGAAGTCCTATGATCTCCAAATCCCATCAGCCTTTTGACCAACCTAGGTCCAGCATCTAGTCCTCTAGCCTCCTGTTAAGCTAAATTGGTATGAGTTAATGTTATACTTCGATTACTCAGCCAAAAGAAAATGTATTGAAAGCTTATATAATTGTATAAAAAGCTGAAAACTTTGAATGAGAATCCATTGAAAGTAAGCACATTATGTGATATCATTCCTAGTGAGAGGCACTACCTGTACAAGAGGGATAACAGCCAAGCGAGCAGCGACATTGTTAGATGTATTCTCACATTCTCTCATCAACAAATTATTAGCCGGTATATCTCCATACCTTACAGAAGAAAGACAACAAGATAACTTAAAAGGTTTTGTCTTGAATCAAAGTTAGAAACTTTATCTAGAAATGACTAACTTGAAACCAAGCTCAGCGAGTCTCTGAGAACACCACATGAAATGCCGACTCTCATCATCAGCAACATGAGCAAAATCATCAAAAAACTCGTGACCAAGAACGTCATAGAAAGGAGAGAAGCGAGCAACAGTGTCCCAAGCCAAGTCAATAGCGTTGAGCTCGATGTGAGCGAGGTTATGAAGCATATAAGCATTGAGAGGAAGGGCAGAGTCTTTCGGACTAGGAACTTCATTGGTCGGAACCTGCATAATAAAAAGTAATGTAATTGTCTGATAAAAACCCAATAAAAATCCAAACTTTGAGAGTTGAGAGAACATACGAGGAGTGGTTTGGGAGGACGAGCTGGAGAAGAAGGGAGGTGAGAGATGGAGCCAACGGGGAGATTAGTCTCACGGCGCCAACGGGAGAAAGCTAAGTGTGAGATGTGGGATTTTGAGAGAGGGTCGGAGGTTGAGAGGACGAGAGCTCCGAGGTCAGCGAGAGAAGACGCTGCGGAGACAAGACCGTGGAAGGTGGAGGAGGTGGGGTCAGAGGAAGGAAGGAGAGGACCGTTAGGTCCCCAGTGACGAAGGTCATTGATGGGACTGTTTCTCCAGTTGTCGAGACCAGACCAACGCTTGTGTTGCTGTGTGGGAGAAGAAGAAGAAGAAGAAGAAGAAGAGAGAGCAGAGGAGATGGTGAGAGAACGAGGAGATAGAGAAGGACGGAGATGAATCAACATTCTAACCATTCTTCTCCGATGGTTCACTTCATTACCACTCCACACAACACAACATAACACAAACTTAATATTCAAAAAAAAAAAAAAAAAAAAAAAACATAACACAAAGTCACAAACTCTTAAATCTTGTTCAATATTGCAACAAAGCCCCTAAAATATAGTTTTCTAGCCAAAACAACACCAACTTTTCTTTTGTTTTCAGTTCAGCATGTATTTGATTTGATTTGTTATTAAAGAATCGTAGATACACTTGTGCTGTAGATTGTTTCTTCTTGTAATGTTTCCCAAAGTGCTAACTTATAAAGTTACGTTAGATTGAATCAGAAAGATAGAAGAGTGAGCTAAAGGTATTTTGGGAAGCAAAGGAGAAAACAAAGCTACAAAGTGGTCACCAAACTCACAATCTTACAATACACAAGTCATCAAGAATCCATAATCTCTTGTGATGATTTTTTTTTTTTTGCTGATTCCAACGCCCTATTCTAAAAACATGAAACAGTCAGCCCAACTAAACCGAGGAAGAGAGGCAGAGATATACAAAAGTGCCGAGACAAACCAAACCAAACCAACCCTACCGTTACATCTAAAAGTAGACAGCCACAGCTACAGAATCCTACCAATTCTAAAAGAGTTAAAAGAAATTAAGAAATAGATTTTTCTTTTTTACTCTTAACAGTCATATGAATATAATACAATCTTCCCTTCCA